>PVKS010046836.1:0-13120 GCA_004027875.1 Aplodontia rufa | reverse complement strand
GGCCTGGTAGACGTTTTGCCATCCTTTCACTTTCAGCCTGTGTCTATCTTTGAGTGTCAAATGTGTCTCTTGCAGGCAACATATTGTTGGATTTTGTTTTTTGATCCAGTGGGTCAGTCTGTGTCTTTTAATTGGGGCATTGAGACCATTCACATTCAAGGAAAGAATAGATATGGGAGGCTGAATCACTGGCTTTGTATCTATTATAGGATTTTGAGTCATCTTGAAAGTTACTGTTTGTGTTGTATAATTGTTAACTTGCGCTTGATTAAGGATTTATCATATCGTTGGCATTGTCTTCTGAATGGAGACGTCTTTGAGAATGCTCTGTAGAGCGGGATTAGTGTTCACGTATCTTGCAAGCATGAGTTTATCATTAAAATATTTAATTTCCCCTTTGCATTTGAAGCTGAGTTTTGCTGGATATATTATCTTTGGTTGAAAGTTGTTATTATTTAACACTTGAAAGATATTGTTCCAAGCTCTTCTAGCCTTCATTGTTTGTTCTGAAAAATCCATAGTGATTCAAATAGGTTTGCCTCTGAATGTGATTTGGGGTTTTACTCTAGCAGCTTTTAGAATTCTCTGTTTAATTTCTCTGTTATTCAATTTGTAAATGATATGTCTTGGTGAGTTTCTCCTCTTATTGGGTCTATTTGGGGTTCTGTATGCATCTTTAATATGGTACTCTGGATCAATCGCCACATGAGGGAAGTTCTCGCTTATGATTTCACTTAAAAGGTTCTTGAATCCCCTTGTTTGCTGTTCAGAATTTTCCTCCAGGCCAATGATTCTCAGATTATTATGCCTCATCTCATCGAATACTACTTGGAAGCTTTGATTATGTAAAATAAGCTGTTTATCTCACTTTTCTTCTTTGATTTCTACATTGTTTAGGCGATCCTCATTATCCAATACTCGTTCTTCAAGCGCTGAAGATCTATTTTCATTAGAGTTTATTCTGGTGTTGGTGTCTTCCAATGAAACTTTGAGTTGATTAACCGTGTTTTTCAATCCTGTTAGCTCTGCTACATCTCTTTTCAGAATGTAAATATCCTTGTACAGCTGATCTTTCATCTCCTGGAACTGATCCTTAATATCTCTGTAGATTTTGTCTCTCATCTCTTGAAATTGCTCTTTGATCTCTTTCCTTATTTCCTCTCTCAACTCTTTGATTGCATTATTAATCATAGTGTTGGCACAATGCCTTTGGTTTTCATCTAGGGCCCCAGCTATGGGGTCCCTAGGTGGAGAGGATTGGATTTGAGAGATATTTACCCTTTTCCTCATTCTGAGTCAGAGAGCTTGTCTTTTACTTCAGCCTTGATAGTCTTGTTGGAGTAATTGGAGCTTCTTATGACTTTGCTTCATTGTGAAGAGGAGTTATTTGGTCAATGTAGACCTAGAGATGCCAGACGGTTCTGTGAGAATTTGGAAGGCTATAAGTGCCAATACTATTCCGTTACAACTGAAACCGAGTAGCTGATGATTAGCACCAATAGTGGCAGCTTTCTTTGAGAGAACTCTCACTGTGTAGCATGATACCAAGCAAGTAGCCATTTTGAGGAGTTTCAATTTCTTCAAGTGATGGGATCTCTCTGATATTGGGAAGAAGGGTTGGCTCGGAAGTCAAGGAAGTGAATTGGGGAGGTATAAAAACACACATGTTATAAAGTATCGGGGAACTAGGGAGTGGGGTGGAGTAGGTTATTTTAATAGGACTGAGGAGTACATAGGACTGGGGAGCTGATAGGGTAAAAACTTGGGGTGAGAATGAGATAAAGAAGCTTAAATTAAGGAATTACCAGAGTAAATTGGAGAGAAGAGTTAGTAGTAGGATTAAATAGGACCTAAAGATCTGAAGCAATAAGAACCAATCACCAATACATACACACCGATAAGTATTATATCCACCTCCACCAGAATTCCGAGTTGATCGTAAGGCAAGAAAGGAGCAGAGGAAACAGAAGGGAAAGAAAGAAGAGAAAGAAAGAAAAAAAACCCAATAACAACAAAAGAGAAACCTGAAAACCCACAGTAATGTTAAAAATTTCAAAAATCTTATTTTTCAGCCGGAATCCCGTTTAAAAAAAAAAAAAACACCTCCAATAAAAACGCAAAACTAGTTGTTACAGTTCTGAGAATTTCTGCCCCTTAGATTTGGAGGTATGTATCATTTGGTGGTGCAATGAAGTCTGGCATTAGGCTGGGAATTTTTCGGAGTTGAGCTTATTTGGGGAGAAGTGGATTGGTTGAGTCCGGTGGCCTGAATTTTCTTAGAGGATCTCCTCTAAAATTTTCTGTAGTAAAGGGGTATTTGACTCCCCCTGGGCAGAAGCCTGAGTTGGTTGCTTCCATACAATCCACACTCCAGATATTTCTTGGGCGTGGGGATCAGAGATTGTAGACAATTGAGTTGCTCCTTTTATAGAAGCGGTGGGTCTCTGACTGATCCCAGTAGAGTGGCTAGCCTGAGTCTGGCTTCCTCAGGATCAATGGTGGCCAACTCTGCATGTCTTGTGAGCCCCAGAGGGCCCAGGACCTGCTTAGAGCTGTTGGCTAAGGACCTCAGGGAAAGGGCCAGGTCCTTCTAGAGTTTTTGTGTTTCTCCGTTACACGCACTAGAAGGTGACCTGCTTGAGGGGCCCAGGACTACCCAGCCTTGGCTATGTGAGGAGCTCAGAAGCTGAATTGTAGCCCAAGCTGCACCATATATTCAAAGCTTCTTGAGGCCGGTTACACGCAGAGGCTAGGGGTGGAAGACTCACCACACCCTCAGGGACACGTCACAATGGAGACGGCCCCCAACTAGTTTGGTAGCAATCTCTCCCCAGCACTTTATACAGATTAGGTAAAATAATGAGCAATCAGCTCACAGTGGTGTCTGGTCATGAAAATCGGACCCTTCCTCCGAGTCAGGTTGCAATCCTCTGCCTGGCGCTGAGAGGCCGCCAGTGTTTTTCGCTGAGCGGCCGCCAGTGTTTTTCGCTGAGCGGACCACCCCGCCCACAGGGAAGGGCGCCCCTGCTGCAGCCGCTCGCAGGACTTGGTGTGATTTTGCTATTGAGAGTCAAAACTATCCAGACTTAAATCCGAGTTCATATATATGAAGAGCAGTCAAATCCGGGAGTTCGCACGCAGCAGGCCGGTGCAGAGAGATCGTCAGTGTTTTTCGCTGGGCAGGTCTCCCCTCCCACAGGCAAGCGCACCGCAGCTGCAACCTCTCACAGGACCCGATGAAATATTGCTACTAGAGGCAAAACTATCCAAGCTTAATTCCAAGTTCATATAAATGAAGGGCAGTCCAATCAGGGAGTTCGAGGCCAGATTAGGGGATCTGATTAGGGGTGGCTTGGTCCCCTATGAGGAAGTTCCATTCCCACCGGGTGTGGGGGTGGCCACGCGTTTGGGATCAGCTTCCTCGTTTTTTGTTTTTGTT
Source organism: Aplodontia rufa (assembly GCA_004027875.1). NCBI lineage: Eukaryota > Metazoa > Chordata > Mammalia > Rodentia > Aplodontiidae > Aplodontia > Aplodontia rufa. The sequence continues at coordinate 9,681 of PVKS010046836.1, read as the reverse complement.
TTTTGGTTTTTTATTTTCGTTAATGCTCTTCACTTTTCTTTTGGGGGCAAAGAATTAGCAGGGGGTAAAGTTTGCCTGTTTTGGGAAATTCGTCCTACCGTGGGAATCCACGTGCTGACGTGCAGCTTGAGCTGACTCTCGGGAGCTTCATGGGGTCAGTGTCGCTGGGGAAACCGCCATCTTTGACTTCTTTTTTAAATTTCTCGGTAATCCCTGTCATTAGCCACCAATACAACATACTTCCTTGACACATTTACCACAATATTTCTTTTTCTTTTTCCGTAAATGTCTTTTTGTGAGACATTACACCCTCTACCTGTGTTACACTTAAAAAGTACATTAAGGTCAGCTTTCTATATTTACTCAGAAGTTTTTGCACAAGCGTTTTACTAGGAAATTTTCTTGCTTTTGGTAATACAGTATTGTCCAGCTTTAGTGCCCTGTTCCAAGCAAGCAATTAGCATTGTATTACAGTTATAAATTAACTAAAATTATGTTGTTGTCACCTTACTATTAGTAACCTTTCAAAAATAGTTATGTGTCCTTACTAAGTTCTAAGAAGTAGAAACTTAAACCATTTAAAAACAAAGGCAAAATGAGAAATAGAAAAACATGTTCCTTAATCATGGTATGCGGTGTGGACACTTGATTTTTAGATAATATATGTGTAACTGTTTACGTATGCTGTTTCTTTGTTCATTTGTCCTTCATCTCCAAGGTAGCCCCAGACATACATACAAGTCTCTAAAAAAAAGGGCAGGTGCTGGACATTAGTCCATTTGCCATTAATATTAACATTCTCCATTTTCATTGTATATTCCTGTAAAAAGCAATGGTGGGTCTATGGGTGGAGGGTCTTAATAATTATTTATTTGGGTTCCTCTAGGTGGATACCACAAATGTCCTTTGATATTATAGGCTACATACAGTGGTCACTGTACTGTGGAAACAGCAAATCTCCTATTATATGTCTTTGATTGTTTAACTGGTAAAACATTAACAGGACTAGATGTAATCAACATGGGTGAGAGTAATTCCTGTAAGTGTAATTTTCTTAAGAACTTTTTAAAGTTGGATTTCTGGTTATCAGGGCTTTTTTAGTGTGTAATAATACATTTTTTAAAGGAATTTCTCATCTTCCCTCAGACTCCGCAGACCTAATGAAGTATTATTACTTTTACAACAATCTTTATCATCAATAACAAATTTTTCAGGAAACTTGATCTGCAAATGCATAGTTATAAATATGATTGTTATAAGAAAACATCCAATTCCTAGGAGAGATAACAGTGACAATTTCCTGGAATGGTGGCCTTGCCAGCCCTTCCCCATGCCTGGACCTTGTCAATCAGCATGGTGGAAATGGTCCCCGCCACATATTTTTGACAACAAACAAATAACAGTGTGCCAAGTCACAGGTTTCCTCAGTGCTCATGAAAATTGGGAGTGAGTGTAGAGCATTGTCATAGAGGCTGCACATCCTCCAACTTTGGGGAGACTTCTCTTCATTCCATATTTGTCCCCTGGATGTTTCATGAAATTACAATGTTAGAATATTCTACAACACAATATATGCAAAGAAACAGACTTGCCATACTCAAAATCAAGAATACTGTATAATGTTAAATTCTTCTCCAAAATATTTTTCATTTTCCACACATTCATATACAATTTGAAAGTGCTCATTTCCCCACATTCTTGCTAGTACTTGGTATGGTTTATTTGTACTAATCTGATGCATATGAAATGATATATGCATTTCTCTGTGAAATTTATTAACTGATAAAGTAAAAAAAAATTCCATGTATTTTAGCCTATTTTTCTTATGGATTGTTAACTTTTTTAAAATATTGATTTGGAAATATTTTATAGCTTATGATTATCAATACCTGTTGCTTACATGTATTTTAATTGGTTCTCTTTTTATACACAGAATTTATTTTGATATAACTATAGAAGGATGGAATATAATTTGTTCTCATTCAGTTCCCCAGTATTTTTCCTTCCCCTCCCTTTCTCCCACCCTGTTACCTTCCCTCTACTTCATTGATCTTTCTATTACTAACTTATAGTATTTTTTAATTAGTGTTGTGTAGATGTACATGATGATAAGATTCACCATGGTACATTCATATATGTGTATACGAAAGTTAAGACTGATTCATTCCACTCTTTCCATATTCCATCCTCCTCCCTTCCCTTCATTCCTCTTTGTCTATTCCACTGATCTGTCTTCTATTCTTTTTTTTTAACCCACCTATCTTATTTTGGATTATCTTCTGCATATCAGAAAACATTTGACCTTCAATTTCCTGGGACTGACTTATTTCACTTGTCATGATTATCTCCAGTTCCATCTATTTACAGACAAATGCTATAAGGTCATTCTTCTTTATGGCTGAGTAATACTACATTGTGTACGTACACTACATTTTCTTTATCCATTCATCTGTTGAAGGGGATGTAGATTGACTCCATAGCCTAGATATTTTGAATTGTGCTGCTTTAAATATTGATGTGGCTGCATCGCTGTAGTAGGTTGATTTTAAATCCCTTGGATATAAACCAAGGACTGGGATATCTGGGTCAAATGGTGGTTCCATTCCTAGCTTTTTGTTTTGTTTTATTTGTTACCAGATATAGAAGCCAGAGGCACTTAACCACTGAGTCACATCCCCAGTTCATCTTTAATTTTTTTTTTATTTTGAAGCAGGGGCTCATCCAATTGCTGGAGGCCTTGCTAAGTTGCTGAGGCTGGATTTGACATTGTGATCCTCTTGCCTCAGCCCCTCAAGCTGCTGGGATTACAGGAGTGTGCCACTATGCCTCACCCCATTATAGTTTTTTGAGGAATCTCCATAGTGCTTTCCAAAGTGGTTGCATTAATGTGTAGTCCAAACAACAATGTATGAGTGTACCTTTTTCTGCACAACCTAACCAATATTTATTGTTACTTGTATTCTTGATAATTGCCATTTTGACTGGAGTGAGATGAAATCTCAGTGTAGCTTTAGTTTGCATTTCTCTAATTGCTAGTGATGTTGAACATTTCTTTCATTTATTTGTTGATAATTCATACTTCTTTATTTAGCATCTTTTTTATGGTATTTTATTCTCTTTTTATCTTTTTTATTGCTGAATTAAAATTATATGTAATAATGGGATTTGCTGTTACATATTCATGCATACACACATCATATTTCTTCTTTTGAGAAGTGTCTGTTTAGTTCCTTTGCCCATTTATTGATTGGGTTATTTATTTTTCTGGTGTTAATTTTTTTGAGTTCTTTGTATGTCCTGGATATCAATTCCCTGAATGAGGAGCAGGTGGTAAAGATTTTCTCCCATTCTGTAGGCACTCTCTTCATACTCTTTATTATTTCCTTCACTTATCTATTTATTGATTGTTAATTTTATTTCTTGTGTTTTAGGAGTCTTGTTAAGAAAGTCAGTTCCTGAGTTGACATGTTGGAGTGTTGAGCCTACATTTTTTTCTTTTAACCAGTGCAGGTGTTCTGACATAATTCCTAGTCTTTAATTCACTTTGAGTTGAGTTCTGTGCAGGATGAGAGACAGGGGTTAAATTTCATTTTACTGTATATGGATTGCCAATTTTCCCAGAACCATTTATTCAAAAGGCTGTTTTGTCTGCAACATATTTTTTGGCACCTTTGTCTAGTATGTGGTAACTGTATTTTTGTGGGTTTGTCTCTGTAGCTTCTGTTCTGTTGGTTCTCATGTCACCATGCTGTTTTTGTTACTATAGCTCTCAGTATAATCTGAAGTTTGGTATTGTGGTGCCTCCTGCTTTGTTTTGCTCTCTAAGGATTGCTTTGGCTATTCTGGGTCTCTTATCTTTTCAAAAGAATTTCATGATTGCTTTTTCTGTTTCTGTGAAGAATGTCATTGGAATTTTGATGGGAATTTTGTTGTACAGCACTTTTTGTAGCAAGGCCATTTTGACAACATTAATTCTGTCTATCCAAGAATATGGGAGGTCCTTACATCTTCTAAGATATTCTTCAATTTCTTTGTTTAGTGGTCCATAATTTTCATCATAGAGGTTCTTCATCTCTTGTTAGGTTGATTTCAAGTTGTTGTTTTTGAGGCTATTGACTTACACATATTTCACTTATTTTCTCCTATCCTTTTGACTTTAAATGCAGTTATTTCATGTCACATTAGATTATGAAAATAATAATTGTATCAGTTGCTTCATTTATGATTTATACATTCTTGTCTTACTTTTTACTGTTTGTCCGGCAGCATAAAGATATGTTAAGGACATGTCATTCTTTTGTCTATCTAGAATTTATGTTGTTTTTGGGTCATGAAATGATCATATTTCATTTTGTGTTTAATTGTATTAGTGCCCATCATTGAGTACTCATTACTGTATCCTATTATTTCTGATTAGCAGTCCCATACATGTCAAATTAATATTCAGGTCATCTTCTGGGCTTTCATTCTTTTATCCAAGTCTTGTTGTACTTACAATTTGACAGCTTCTATATATTTCAATAATTCATAAAATCTAATCAGGAAGGTTTTCCCATATTGGTCTTATATATTTGGCTATTATTAGATCTTTTTATGTATAAAATGCATTATTTGTCAAGTTCTACAGAATTCCTCTTGGGATTTCATTTGGAATCACATCTAATAAATAGAGTCATATGGGGAGATTAGATATCTTCATGATATTTTGTCTATTATTGAGGTTTTTGATGTAGTGTTATCTTTAATTGCATACTTTCTGTTCATAGAAGTTTCCCACTCCATAATATTTCCATTATTTTGGCCATCTATTTACATTCATCTTATATTTGTAAATCTTGTTGAGTACTTTTACTAACAAATGCTCTACATATTCTCTTATATTCTATGCAAATAGTCATATCATTCATGCTTCTTATTTCTTGTATTAGTAGTTTTCTTTCTTATTGCAAGATGTAACCTCCAGTACAATGTTCAGTTACAGAGTGGGGCTGATAGTAGACTCCTTTGTATTATTGCTTTAGAAGCATTTAGTACTTCTAAATTTTTACTATTTATTACACATTTCTAATTTTTTTTATTCACCAATACCTGATACTAATTGCTTTTATTTATATCTTCCTAAAAAGTCTATTATGCCTATTTTCATTAGGTTTTAATAACATCATATGATAGTTTCATATTTGCTATTTGATTTATTTTGCTTTCCATTTCTAATTCTTGTTTTGTGTGTCCTTTTTCTCTCCTAAACATCCCAAATTCCATACAGAATATACCAATGAAACAAATATATTAAGAAGATGCATTGGTTTCCAAGTAACAAAAACAAAACCAAGTCCAAAGTCCACAGAGCAAGTAGTCAGGAATTAAAGATCATAAGGAGCTTGAAGCCTCCTCAGGAATGGGATAAAGCTGGCTTCTACAGGTGCAATTTTCTCCTTTCTTAGGGAAGGCCTAAGTCCGCTTTAAAGGCCTTCCCTTTTATTAAGTCAAGCCCACCTGTCCCCTAACTACAAGTCATGTGATTAGAGTGTTACAATACACATGTGAAATCCCTATGCAGCAGCACCTATGTTAGTGTCTGAATCACTAGGAGTTATATGTATGTGTATGTTTGTGTCTGCTATTTCCCTTCTGTCTTCTCACCCTCATGAGAATGCCTCTAGTATCCCTCTTTACATGGTAACATAATAGAAAGAGAATTCTAGGGAATGCCCCTTAGCCTAGCCAAGTTGGAGCTGTTATCGTACATACGTAGCATGCACCATCTAGGGCTTTCCCAGGACTTGCTTAGAGGTCAACTTATTTAAGGAGGATGAACAAAGGAATTTCAAAAGTTTATTTCTTCCTTGTCTTAGTGTTCTTTACATTTTAATTAGTAGGAATGAGTTGAATTAAAGGCTTCTTGGAGGCATCTTCAGCTGTAGACAAATGGGGATTTTCAGGACAGGGTTCTGGGAAGAGAGGGTTGCTACAAGCCTTTTCTGCTCTAAGTTTTTAAGACAACTTAGAAAAGATGATTGTGATCACTACACTGTCCAGTAAAACTCACCAGGAGAGCAGGCCAGAGAGCAATTTAAGGAGGGAAAACTCTATCAAAAATTATTTTTAAATATTCATTTTCTTAGAGTTTTCATCTCTTGACCAGCAGCATCAGAGTAAATTGGGAACTTGTTAGAAAGGAGAGTTTAGAGTTTGATTTTGCAGGGGTTTTAGGAGTTTAATATATTTGTTGTTGTTCTGAGAATGGTTTGAGGTGCATGCTGGAGTAAATTATATTAATCCTAAGTCTATAACAAATAAGTGTTTGTGTACGTGAGTACTAGTACTAAGAGTGCACAAGTCCCATCGGAAACTCAGGTTTGGGTTTAATGCCAAGGAGCTCTCTTATAATACAGTTGGCTTGGATAAGCACAATGGATACATTTCCAGCAAAGGATACCAGGAGATACAGGTTTAATAGTGTTTCATGTCTTATCTTTGCCTTTTTAAGTTACTTACATGATTGTCCCATATGGTAGACTATATTTATCAAGTAATATCAGCTAAGTCTTAACATAGGTACAATTTCTTATCGAATTCCATTACCATCTGCTACATCTTGCACAGGTACTACCAAAAAATGGCAAGGCATTTCACAAAGCCAATCAAACTGCAGCTGTGTAACAATGGCCAGTTGACTAACAAGTGCAATGAATTCTCTATAATAGTAGAGTCTCAGGAAGGAGAATGGACCAAGGTTAACCACAAAGGAAAATGGAAGAGAAAACTTGTCCTGGATCCTTGGGGAATGGAAATGAATAGATATTCAGATTGAAGCCCATGTAGCCTCAATGGCTCTAAAATATTAGCTGCCCTTAGATAAATAGTGAAATATTGAGATCTGAGTAATCACAAACCAAAACAAAATAAAACAGACAAAAAAAATTTTTTGTGGGGAGGATTGACTCCAATTATGCCTTCCCTGTCTCTTTAACAAAAGCTGCTACTTCAATTCTACATTCTGACCTGATCATCCAGAAAAGTTTCAATGCACAATTCCTAGGAAACACAGAGCCCCTAGGTGGCATTAGTCTTAAACCCAGTGCTACCCACCAAATTCTCAGGAGGCTGAGAGACAGAGTTGGTCAGTATAACAACCTCTGAGCTAGTCTCCAGATGGCTGAGTGTGGGCAGAGACTAGTAACTCTCTTGCCATCTGCACAGGATTTCACAGTGCTGTCCCTTCTCATTTCTGCTCTCCTGGAGTCATGTGAGTTTAGGCTAAGAAAAGACTCTGGAGAGGGCATTTATTAGCTTTAAAGAGAAGTCAACATGTGCAATTTGTTGTGAGTAATTTTCTGAAAAGCAGAGAGAATGAGGTTTAAAGACCAGGAAAGGAAATTTTGCTGAACAACCTTTCTGTGTCATCTGAGCTGAAGTTTCAATTATCAAGTTTCCTAAAATAAGAAATATAGTTTGGCATTTGGCTGAGTCCTTGAAAAGTAGAATATAGTGCAGAGGTGCCAAAAAAGGAAGAAGCGAGTGATGTGTTGATCAGACTAGGGAAATGGGAGTCTCTGTGAAAACAGTTCAAGGCATTCACTGTGCTCTTCCTGAAATTATTAACAGGAAACCATTCCTTTTTAAGCACTTAAGAAAAAGTCCTGTGCCTAGTGAGATAGATGCCGTGAAAATAAACCAAAAGAAATTGGGCAAAGGTATCAGCAGAACCTTAATGACAGCCTTGAGCTTCCCCCACCCCACCCAGCATTTTCACAATGGACCGAGGGAGCCCAAGTTTAGCTTTCTCTGTCAGACACGCTGGCAGCCTTTGGTCTATGGTGCAGTTTCAAGGCATGGAAAGTCTTCCCCATCCTCGGAGTCTCTAACTGTGATGTTAGAACTTTTATCTTATTCAAGACATTGATTGAATATCACAGTAAGAGTTGGATTGGTGACTGGATAGAGAAACAAGTTCAAACTGAAGTGTAAGAATGATCACAAAAATTTGTCATTATCACAAAATATTTTGTGCAAGGAACGTGAGACTCCAGAACTGGGAGAAGGAAAGAAAAATAGTAATGGAAGTGAGCAAGAGAATAATAATACATGACCCTATAAAGGACTGAAGTGTGCAAAGGTAGGTGTTTATAAGGAAGAAAAAAACTATAGGAACTACAAACGGTGCAGTTGTATCAATCGAATCAGGAGTCATCTAGTCAAGTAATATATGGCAATCTGTGCACAGTCCAGCTTCTACAAGGAGAAAATATCATAAAGCAGAGTCAGAGCCTTAAAGAGCATAAAAGTACCTCAGAGAATCATCCATTTAAGTCTTCTGGTTATTGGTGAGTGACTTTGTCAGAAGACTACAAATTGTAAATTTATGCATGGCACAAAGTGGTTGGAAGAAATGTATTGAGAAGGGCCCGTCTGCTTCTGCATTTTTACTCTAGGGCCATTTTCTGTGTTCAGCTGAAATCTCATTAGCTCAGGAAGCAAATCTGTAACATAAAAACCACAGTTGAATGCATTTAATTTGTCTGAGAACAGTTGGGGAATTTGTTTTCTAATTTTGTGATGATTGTCATATGACCCCAAAGAGCATACTGAGAAAAATATAAATAATATCTGTTTATCAAAAAGTTTGCCTGTAATGGGACAAGATAAATTGCATATAAACTACCACTTCTTTTGGGGCTAGAGAGGTGGCTCATCAGTAGAGAGCTTGCCTAACATGTGTGAGGACCCAGGTTTGAACCCCAGCACTGCATATACATCTAATTGTCAGAAAAACAAAAATCAGATGGAAAAATAAATAAAGTTGACTCTTTCTCTCTCTCTCTCAAAAATAAAAACTAAATTACTTATTTGTTACATATATTTTAAAAGCAAGACAATATTCTAGTTGGTTATCAATAATGTAGCTTACTCTTTACTCCCCTGAGAACCCAAATAATACTTATGCAAAATGTACAATCATATTATGTGTATATACATACTTATATATAGATATATACATACACATACATTTATATAGATATATATATATATCTGCATACATATATGTATACATATATATATATATAGAGAGAGAGAGAGAGAAAGAGAGTGGAATATTTATATCTGTTATGGGAGAAAATACAGAAAAATCAAGAGACCGGGGTGTGGGTGATGTGGGGGTGATTCTGAAATGGGATCAGGTGTATATCATATTGTTACTACATATGTATTTATGATTGTACAATAAGACAACTCCTCAATAAAATTTATTTTTTTATTAGAAGTATATAGAAATACAGTTGAGGGGGAAACATTATCAAAACATTAGCAATCAATGGATATAAACTTTGTTATCCAGGGGAAAAGTCAGATCATGGCTAACCACCTTGGGTTTTACCTGTTGCAGTTTCCCCCAGAAGAACTCATGGGTTAAATGGGTAGTTCGTGGAGGAATAACATCGGCTTCTGGGATGGTTCCCCCTTCTTCCCAATCTCCAGACTCCTATGAGTTCTTCATATACCCTCCCCCCTCCCCATCCCTCTCCCTACACCTCCAAGTATCCTAGAGAGCCATCCCCCTATTACTCTGAAAGTCATTCAATTTGAGGTTTTGTTAGGTTAGCCGTCAGCCCTACTGCTTCCCATAAATTCTAGCATCAACAGATGAGAGAAACCATTCGGCCCTTGAGTCTCTGAGAT
>PVKS010046835.1:0-13107 GCA_004027875.1 Aplodontia rufa | reverse complement strand
AACTGAGTCAGGGAGTTAACTCTTGAGCCCAGTACTTCCCTGGCTCGAGGCCCACCATACATGATTATTCAACTAGTATTGCTGTTTGCCTGTCCCTAGGCTGAGCTCTGGGGATAGATTAGAATCATGACAAAATCTCCACCCGCATAGATTTTATCAACTCAGTCAGAGGCAGAATCAAGCAAACAGGCTGAGTGGGAAAGACACTGGCAACTTCCACAGAGTTACCAGCTCTGCGACAAGGAGAAGGACCTGGGGCCTTCCCAAACAGGCGCACACTCCCATCCCTTCCTTATCTCTCACTTTCTTTGGTTTCTTTTGCTTTTTCTCCCTCACTCCGGGTAGCACTCAGGGCTCTCTGCAGAGAGATGCAGGACAGTTATGGGGCAGAACTGGCTTGGGTGATGACAGGCTGTGTCCTCCTAGCTGCAGTCTTAGCACCAGAGACCTTGGGAGACCAGTGGCATGGTTATGGTACAAACATGGTGGCCTGAGAACAGGGAGCACTGCCATCCAAAGGCAGAGGCGGTGATGCCCGGCTTAAACGGAAAGAGCGCATTTATCCCTCCTCTACTTCCACTCCCTTCAGGCCTGTAGTGGACTGCATGATTCCTGGTGAGGGCGGACATCTCTACTGATCGAGACGACTTGAAAACACCTGCACAGAAACATCCAGAAATAATATTTCACATAGAACTCATGGTCAGTCCCCAGTTCCTGTCTCCAACCCCTCCTCACTCCTTTTAAAATAGCTCAGTCTGCTCCTCCTTTGCGTGCTCCATCTAGTTACCATGTGATGGTGACACGGAGTCCTGCCCATGAGCACAGGACCAGGGCTCTGCTGCATGGGTTCTGGTATCTGTACTGCTTTAAAACAAGAAGACAAAGCCCATTTCCAGATGGGAAGCGGGGAGAAGGGAAGTATCTGGTCAGATGGCGAGAGAAGAGCATGTGTCAATCATCATTTGCAAGTTGCAAAAGCAAAAGGGGTCGGGACCAACTGCTTATGTGTCTGGACAGTCACATGCACAAAAACAATGCATGTTCCAGAGCAAGAGGCTGGAGGCTGAGAGCACCCTCTCTCCTGATGCTGGGGGCACCCTCTCTCCTGGTGCTCGGGACACCCTCTCTCTTGGCGCTGGGGTGATGCTGGGGGCACCCTCTCTCTTGGTTCTGGGTACACCCTCTCTCCTGGCACTGGGGACACCCTCTCTCTTGGTGCTGGGGTGATGCTGGGGGCACCCTTGCTCCTGATGCTGGGGGCACCCTCTTTCCTGGCACTGGGGGCACCTCTCTCCTGGCACTGGGGACACCCTCTCTCTTGGTGCTGGGGACACTCTCTCTCTTAGTGCTGGGGTGCTGCTGGGGACACCCTCTCTCTCTGGGATCTCAGCATATAGGCTTCCTTTCTGCAATTCTTCCATTCCTGTCTCCCTGTCAAAATCTCTCCCAGTTAACGAGACCCTCCAGGCTGGGGGTCACTGGGAGAACAACGTGAGGGGTGCAGGGAAGCACTTGATTAAGTGCACAGTTGTGAATTGCCAGGCTCTTATTTGTAATAGGGTAATTATACTCATTGTAATGTAAAATACTGCTGATTGGGAGAGGGGCCATCCACTTAACTACAACTTTTTGAGACGAGAAAGATCGGAAATGTTAATGTACACATCCATTTAAGATAGTCTGATTTTAGAAATATAACACGGTAAGAAAGAAGTGTGTCTCTTAGAATCCGAGAATTTGGATAATCCCCGTGGGAATGGGAATTTGGATGGATGGAATTAGGTAGGAAAAATAAATCCAGCACACTAGGGAACTTCAAGGAGGTGTGGACATGGGGGTTTCATGAGGATCTGGCAGGAGATGGCTCTGGGCTCCTGTTGAATCACAAAGGTGAGTGAGACAGACCCCGCCCCCAAGGAACCCAGTCAGTAGAGGAGGCTGATTCCCCCCAAGGAGCCTGGTCAGTAGGGGAGGTTGATTCCCCCAAGGAGCCTGGTCAGTAGAAAAGGCAGATTCCCCCCAAGGAGCCTGGTCAGTAGAGGAGGCTGATTCCCTCAAGGAGCCCAGTCAGTAGAGGAGGCTGACATTCGCACTGGAATGGTGGACTCTGGCATGGTGAGTGCTTGGATGGCTTATTCAAAGAGTGCACTCACAGGGCTGGGGAGGGTCAGAGAGAATCCTGCAGGAAGCAGCACCTGTGGTGGGTCTGCAGGCCTGAGAGGACGTGGACCCGGAGAAGAGGCTGAGATGACCTTGTGACAGAGTGCCTCACACAGGCGGAGGCACATGGTGGGAGGTGGCCGTGTGTTCTCCCAGGGAGGGTGGAAGTGGTGGGCACAGTGGAGTTTCAGGGGCTGCGTGGCCTGAGTGATTAGGTCAGAACGCAGAAGGAGAGATGAGGCCCAGCTGTCTCCATGTAATCCAGACATTCAGGAGATTTCCAGAAAGATAAAAGTGTTGTTCTTCCTAGTGATTATTTGTTTTGGAAAATAAACAAAATACAAGATTGATTACTCATGCTAACATAGAACGAGTTTATCATTGTTATTTTTAAATGAATGGAGATATGTTTAAGGCACAGTAGTGTCAGTTTCTAATAGAGGAGATAGTGCTGGACCCAGGTCGTGTGACCTAGAGCTCTTGGCGAGCTACCTTGTTCAAGAGTGAGAAGAGATCCTGAGACCCCAGACTCTGAGGGGCGCTGCAGCAAAGCCCTGTTTCCTGGGAGGGACCTGTGTCAGTGGGTGTCAGCAGGGGCAGTGTTGTCATGGACCCCCTGGTTCCTGAGGACAAAGGGACAGAAGGGAGCTGAGGAGGAGAGTGAGCTAAGGAGCAGCCAAAGTAAGCATCCCTTCAACATTTCTCCACTCTGCTCTGGAAATTACCAGTTACGCTTTCCTAACGTGCCTGGCCCTGGGTCTGACATTGTGTTCTGCATCTTCCTTGTCTTCGCAAAATCACGATGAGAAAGGCGCCCATAGGTTTGGATTTTACAAATGAGGAGCCACTCTCAGAGAGGGCAAGTGGCTTCCTCAAGGACACAGAGCAAGTCAGGGCAAGGTCAGGATTACAGCCAGTTCTATGCAAGACCTGAGCCATGGATGGGCAAATGTTTGCGTATTTGTGAAACCCTGGTCCACGAGAGTGCCAAGGGCTTTGGGCCTTTGGTCCCTGATGCCTTGTAGGGTGACCTCTGGTGGGGATGGAGGATGCATTGACCGTAGTAGGTGGCAGACTAGGACCTTGGTGCCCACCACAGGAAGGGGGTTGCTCACCTGGTGATGTGGCCTGCAGGGGCTCTGGGAGAAAATACAGCCAATCTCTGGAGGAACCCTCCAGGGTGCAGGGGAGGTGGGTCCCCATGAGGTGCTCTGTCCCTGTGGTCTTTAGTAGAGATTGTGTGTGACTGTGTCAGGAGCTAAGCTTGGTCCAGCAGGGAGACGCCAAAGAGTCGGGAGAGAAGAGCGAATAATAGCTCACCTCCTAGAATATGGCCAGCACTCTCACCTCCTAGAATACAGCCAGCACTCTCACCTCCTAGAACATGGCCAGCACTCTCACCTCCTAGAATACAGCCAGCACTCTCACCTCCTAGAACATGGCCAGCACTCTCACCTCCTAGAACATGGCCAGCACTCTCACCTCCTAGAACATGGCCAGCACTCTCACCTCCTAGAACATGGCCAGCACTCTCACCTCCTAGAATACAGCCAGCACTCTCACCTCCTAGAATATGGCCAGCACACTCACCTCCTAGAACATGGTCAGCACTCTGAGGCCAAATCCACACGGGGTCCTAGGGACTCGACTTTCATGTCCTTCCGACACTTATTTGAGGTGAGACCTTGGGCATGAGACTGAATCCTTCTGTGACTCAGTTTCCTCTGAATAAAATGGAGAAGACACACAGCCACTCCCCTTGCAGGGCTGACATGAGAATTAAACGCATAAGTGCCCAGCATTTAGCTCTTGGGCTGGCAGAGACAGCACTTGACCTGCATCCTCGCTGGAACTGGAGGCTGCGGCACATTTCTGCGCTTGAAGGTGTCCCCCAAAGTTCACGAGTGGGAAACAATCCCCAGGGTGACTGTGTTGGGAGGGGACCTAAGGAGAGGTGATGAGGTCATGACACTAATGTCATTGTCACAGGAGTGGGTGGTACTTATCATGAGAGTAAGTTTGTTATAGAAGCCGGTCTGGCTCCCTCTTGCCCTCTTGCGAGCTCCGTCTTGCCTTCCGCCTTCCGCCATGGTATGAGGCAGCCGACAGGACTGAACCAGGGGCCAGCTCCCTTTCTCAGCTTCCAGGACTGAGATGAATACTCTTCTCTTCTTTATAAATTTCCCTATTTGTGACATTCTGTTATAGCAGCACAACAGGGACTAAGACACACATGAAAATTAGTGCCTCCCCCTTAGCAGGACCGTCTTGTCATGCTATTGTCACAGAAGGCCTACGGAGTGTTTCCTTATTCACCCAATGATGTTAACAAGTAAACGGAGTCAGGAGGGACTGAATGACCTGTCCCAGGCGTGAGTCTGTGACCACGTCTGTCCCAGCTGCAGGGAGCTGGCTTGTGAGTTCTCACTTCTGACACTGGATGTGCGCGTGACTTGAGCTCATTCTGCTGCTTGTGTCCGGGGAGCCTCCCTGGGCCTGCCTGGGGGCTGAACTCGTTCTTGGGGGTGAGAAAGGTGAGCTTGGGTGTCCACCTCAAAAGGAGGTTCTGGGCCCTGGCCAAGAACACGCCGTGGCGACTCCTTGGGATGCGAGGTCTTTGATCACCGTGCTCTCTGCTTTTCACCGCTTCCCCTCCTGCCCCTGGCTCACCACAGCTGACCTTCCAGGCTCTGCAGTTGGCTTGCATTTCCACCTGGAAGATCCTGCAGGAGCTCAGGAGCTAGTGCTGGGGTGGCAGGTGCTCCTCGGAGCCCACCCTGCCAGGCTCTGTTCCGCATGCCTCTGCCCTCACTTGTTGCAATCTCACGGTGGCCCCAGGACCAGCACTGGCACAAGTGTCACAGAGTCGAGCTGCCCAAAGACATTCACCTAGTGGACATGGGAGACGGTCTGATTCCGGGGCCCGCAGTGAAGCGCAGTCTTAGAAAAGCCCCAGGCCTTGCTTGGTGGTGTGAACAAGGAAACAAGTGCTGCATTTTGGGACGGAGCCTGTAGGAATTGGAACGTGGATGTTGGCAGCCTGGACGAAGTCATTTGAAAGCTAGAGATGCGTCCATTTGCAGACGGGCCTGCGAGATGGAGGAGTGGGAGTGGGGGCCGCTGGGGGCTCGGGCTGCGGTGGGCCGCGATGGAAGGCCCTAGATCACACGCTCCGGGGGGACCAGCTGCGCGCTGTCCTCCAGGGCTTCATGGGGCTCGATGCACCAACCATGTGCAAAGCGATGTCTTGAATGACTACAGATCCCGTGGAGTAGCTCTGAAGCCTGATTCCAGGACAGCGCTGCAGGAAAGGCACGCACCAAAGGGCAGTGGCACGGTATGTTTGCCGCATGCAGAGGGGAGCGGCAAGGACCTGGGAGCTCTAGAATTACTGGCTTCAGGTTTCAGCCACCTTTTGGGAGGGTATGGCCTATGCTTCCTGAATCTTAAAAAGATAAGGCTTCCTTGTTTCAAGGATGGTAGTTTGCTTAGAATTGTGATCCCAGAAGGCACTGAGACAAGTGCCACTTTCCACGCCTCTGCAGATGCTCACCCTGCTCCCTCTTCAATGGTCATCTCCACCTCATCCCTGGTGATGGGACTCCTGCACCTCCTCCACTAGGAAGTCTTCCCTACTACCCAGGCTGGTTTGTTCCCCTGCTGTGTTCTGCGGCCCCTCCCATGCCCGAATTCTTGCCCTCGCCATACTTAACCCAAGCCTTTGCATTACATGTCTGCTCTTGCTCAGACCCCAGACTTAGTGCTAGGTCCATACAGTGGTATAAATTCAACAGTCAGGGAGTACACTCAGTCCCACTTAGAGGGAGAGCTGCATTTCAGAGAGAAACTTACCCAAATTATTTACATCATCTCCAGTAGATCACAATGCAGTTCCACTAGCCGCTGCACACTCCAGAGGGAGACCTGAAACAGCAGAGCCAACATGTCACCCAGGTGCATCGGGTGCTTACAGAGTGCCTCTTGTCCCCGCCCTCAGGACAGCCAGGGTGAAGCTGAGGGAGGGTTAGATAAGGTGAGGCTGCGAGCAGATTGCTGTCTGCACAGATCTCGCTGTAGGTGACACCCATGGCAGTGAATGATGAGGAGGTGGCCACTGGCAAACAAGGGATACTGTGCAGGATTAGCTAAAATGGGAAGAGTGGAGGGACCCAGAGCAGTGGCTGAAGGGCATGGACTCAGGAGCTCAGGTCCCTGCTTAGCAAAGTGCTGGCTCTGGGCCAATTTACCTCTCTCGGCCTCAGTTTCCTGATGTGTAAAGAGGAGCAAGGGCTCAGGGCAGGGTGGTGAGGAGTGGGTGGCGAGCAGTGGACGGGTCAGCACAAGGAACTCTGTGAACAGCATCTGGCAGGCTGCTCTGCACTTGGGACCAGCTGCTTGTGGGTTTCAGCGGAATTACTATTTCCAGTAGAATCAGTGAGAAGGGCATTCCCGGCAGTGGACCCTGCTTTCCAGTGTCCACCCAGCTACAGTGCAAGGTTCCCAGAGTCACAGCTGTGTAACTGGATCCCCTGATGCTCTGCAGTTGAATCTTGAGCATCCAATTGATTGGGGCCTTCTGAGTCCAGGAAGAAAGTCCTGGCCTCTCATGGCACCAGCAGAGGCTGCAGGAGAGCTGGTGGTGCACACTCAGCTGCCCCCACCCCCACCACAGACCTGGGGCGCTGGCAACTGATTCAGGCACCGGAGGCCACTACAGGGCACCCTGAAGATACTCTTCCTCCCACAGTCAGGTCTCTGCAAGAAGGTCCATTCATCCTTTCCTCCATCAACTCAGCAAGTGCTTTAAGCACCCGCTGGTCGAGTACCATGCTGGGCACCAATGGGATCACAAAGAGGATGTCATCGTCCATTCATTCATCATTTACCTACTAGTTCCTGCATGCAATGGACATGTCTCCAGTGCATGCGCCATGTGGTCCTTTGTCCCTCTTCTTCTGGGGCTTGATAGACTGGGGCTCTGAGCCCTTGGAGACCGTGCATAGGTAGAGGAGGCACCTAGGCGGAGCACTAAGAGTCACAATGACAGTCATCCTGCAGAGGCCTTGCAGTGGCATCAGCCAAGTCTTGGAAGATGAGTGGAATTCCAGCTAAAGCAAATAGGGGAGGGACATTGCCAGCAGAGGAGCCGGGGAAGTGCGGTTAAGGTGCACACAGTGGATGGGGGGGACACTAATGATAATGATACAACACCTCGTCAGACTCTGTGTCTTCCTAAATACCGTGCATCCTCAACTCAGGAAGCACAGTGCCATGTGTGTGGCATGTAGTTGTAAGAATGTATCTCCAGGTCAGACAAGTTCTGACTCTACCTCCATTTGCTGTGTTATCATGGGCAAGTTCCTGAACCTTGCTGAGCCGTGGTTCCTCATCTCTAAAAACAGGGAACACAATCTTTGGTTTATGGCAGTGTAGACTTATGGATATTTATTTTGTACTTTGAATTATAATGTAATATTACGTGATGGATTTGGTTGCTCAAATAGCTCAAATAGCTTTTGTCATTGGGATCTTTTTCAGTTGGCAGTTGGATCCATGCTCTGTGTGTGTGTGTGTGTTTCAGCACCTGCCTACTTTCCTATGATGCTCCAGGCTCATCTTATAGTTCCTGCCCCAGTCCTAGGATCATCAGCTGCTCTAAAGGATGCTGTTCCTTTTATTGGACAATGGCGTTAGAAGCCACAGTCCAGATGGTGGCTGTGTTCATTGCTATTGAGGGATGTTGTTCTATAGACAAATCTCCAGTGCAGAAGAATCCCAGATGACATATATAGAGACCCCTCTCCAGGAAGCAGAGCATCTCCCCACTCATTAGGTGTGGGCAGTGCACAGTGACTTCCCTCCAATCGTGCAGTACGTCGAGAAGGAGAGCAGGAGCAGCAACCTTACTGACCAGTATGGCTTCAGCCAGGTGTTCAAGGGTGACATTGGCAGTGATGGTCATGTGAATAGCATTGACCTGATAGGACATGATGGAAATGGCTCTTTACCTCCACAAGCCCATCACGCTGTTCTGATCATAAGGAGAGCACCACACAACCCCAAACTGAGAGGCCACCGGAGCCCAGGTTGTAGAGGTCATCAAAACAAAGCAGTCGAAGGAATTGTCACACCGTAGAGAAGCCAAACAGAGGTGACAACTAAAATAACGTGGACCCCTCAATGGGATCCTGGGACAGAAAAGCAAAAAGGGCAGCAATGGAAAACCAAGGAACTCTGGGTTAAGCGAGAGTTGGTGGATAATGTGTCACTGCTGATTCATTAGTTGTGACAGAGGGTAGCCTAGCAATTTAAGGTAGCCACAGTAGGGGACCAAATGTGGATAAGCAAAAGCTTTTGTACCATCTTCATAAGTTTTCTGCAAATATAAAACCATTCTAAACTAAAGAATTGATTGTAAAACTAGGTAACACTGTTTCTTATTACCAGATAAGATTGCTGTGAAAACCGTCTTTATACATCTCACACAACACGGGGCAGAGCAAGTCCTCGCTCACGTTGATTCTTACCTACGCTGTGCCAGTTCTCCCAGGTCTCCTGTGAGAGGGGTGCTGGGGCTCACGACACCCTTCAAAGAGGTGGCATCGTCTCCCATTTAAAAGGTGCAGCACATCCCTATGCATACTCAGGGTTCAAGAGGCTGAATGTCAAAATATGAGCAGGTGAGTTGGCTTTTTAATAAGCACCTGCTGTGCACCCAGAAATATGCTCTATATCTCTGGGATTTCTGATTCTCAAATATCATAGAAGGGGCAGAGCTCCTAGGAGCTGTGTCATTTCCTACAGGGTGCAGTGACACAGGAGTGCACTTGGTTCTCAGAAGTGGTCTGGGAGAAAGCATTAGTGCAAAGCACGAGATAACCCCACAATACGGGTCCGCCAGATGTGCTTGTAAGCCTCAGCCAGTGCTGTCGCCTCCAGCTTATCCATGATGCTTCTTGTTGTCTGATTTTATCGTTCAGCTTTTGATGGCAGGCAGTAAAGTTTTAAGAAAAATTTGTGGAGAAAACTATTTTGCAGTTTGAAAAAAAATAAAGTCTATTTAGTAGCTTTAGGACTAGGCTATGCTTAATCTCTTGTGCAAGGGTCTAAGATCATGAAAGCAGGGACTATATCTTATTTTCTAGGTGCTGAAAATAGACTTAATATTGCAAAAATGAGTAGTTGAATAAGTGCGTGAATGACTTAACTTTACTGAGATGCTTTGGTCCAGTTCTTTATATACCAGAGTGTTGCTGGGATTTAATACAAGAACTTTTCTCTAGAATGAATGTAACTCCCATAATTATGATGGAGAAGAAAAAAATGAGATGAATACAGGAAATCACTGATTAATCTGCAAGAGAAAACAATTGTCTGCAACTGCCTCCCAGGTATCAGGGGTGAAGAAGGAGGCGCTCAATGTTTATGTGATGTGGCTCTGACCTCAGGGGTATCTGCACAAACTAATATTTCTTATTTTTGTGCCTTCAAATTAACACCTCCCTTTTTTATCCCTCCAACCACTTCTCCCTTGCTAACTCCTGATCATTCTTTAAGATGTGCAGCTCAGAGAGAAATATAAGAAAAAATTTAAAATTATTTTAATGAAGTGATCATAATAGTGATCCCAAAATTCAATGAAGATCACCCCAAAATAGCTATAATCCAATCTCACTTACAACTATAAATAAAATATTAGCAAACACTATGGCAGTACATTAAAATAAAATTCCATGATCAAATGGAACTAGTTCTGGGACATAACAAGAGATCTATAACACTTTTCACTTTAGTAATTTGATATAAGGAGAACATAAATGTGATTATCTTGATAGATGCTGAAATAGCGTTTGGCACATTTCAACATCTATTTCTTTATTTTTCTTAGTAAAATTAGCATTGGTATATACTTTTTTCTTGGTAAAATGCATTTACATCACTTCAAAATCTGTCATCATGTTTGGTAAGAAAACAATGGAGAAATTCAGAGTGAAGAGGAAAGAAAGTAAAGTGCATCCTCTGCCAACCCTGTTATGTGATATTGTGTTAGAGATACTAGCCAATGTGATTATGCAAGAGAAAAGAATTGGAGGTATGAAAATTAGGAAAGAAGTGAAAAAATTATAACTATTCTCAGACAACATGATTAATGCCTAAAATCTGAATCAAGTATAATATACTATTAAGAAATTCATTGATGGGGCAAGACCAAAAAATATGCAGAAACCAATATACAAATTACAATGAAACAATAAACCTACTTTCTTTAGTAATATAAAGTCCCTAAAAATAAACTTAACAAAAAGGATACAAGAGGTGTTTGTAGAGAACTTTAAAATGCTTTGATGGTACACATCAAAAGCCCTCAACAAATGGGAGGGTCTGCTAGGCTCTTGAATTAAAAAACCAAGATTTCCAAAATATGTTGATTCTGTATGTATATTCATCTATAAGATTAACTTTCATCTAAACATAGTGGTACTCTTTACTTTATGCAAGTAGATTCAAACTGAATGCCTATTTTATCCCAGATTCTGCTTCCATTCTTTACCAGAATTCACGTATTTAGCCCCTCAACAGATCATGAGGCATAAATCATTTTTACCATCATGTCTGTTAATATGAGGTACATAGAGGTGGTGGAATTTGCCTAAGGTTGTGCACAGCCTCAAAATGGCAGAGCCAGACTAAAAACCCAAGGAATTCACCTCTAGAGACCCCCTTCCTTTGGCCCTGGTTTGTACTACACTAACCGGAAGCTGTTAGCATGCTAGAATAAACATGCATAGTTACCCACTCCCATTACTTCTTCCAAGTAAAATGTAGAGGAAATGCCTGGGTTTATTGCACGAATGAAATTAGTTCCCAATGTAATACATCCAGCACTAGTGCCCACTACCTTGTTTGACATGGCTTATTATGCCCTAACTCTATGCCAGTCTTCATGCTTGGATCTAGATACAAAAATTAATAAATACTGAATGGATAAGTGGGAAGAAATAGCAAGAAAGAAAAATACAAAATGAAATCAGCATCAGAACTACTTTGATCACTACTTTGATACCTTGACAACATCCCCACTGCTATTCTGTATTACTGGGTAAAGGTAGAGAGAGTAGGAGGCAGCCACTTCCTACCTCTGTGATTTTGACCAAATTACCACTCTCAGCTCTCTTTGTCAGTACAAGGAGAAAGTAATAATAATGCCTAATTCACAGAATTGTTGAGAGGATTAAATTAAACAATTTATATTTAAAAAGTGCTTGGGTAATTTATCAATGCTTGCTATTATATAATGAATAGTAGTAGTGATAGAAGTATTAGTATTGGCACGAGCACATGCTGACTGTGGTATATTACCTTTTTATTCATCCATCCATCCATCCACTGAGCCATTTGTTAAGTATAGAGTACCTATTCTGTTCCAGGAACTGTTTTAGGTCCAGAATATAAACTTATGAGTCAAACACACTTATATCTTTATTTCTTTAATTTACAGAAAAACATCAGTGGGCCCTCTGCTTGGCTTCCTGTGACCACCCCAATAATAAGTAGGACTGGCTTCACCCTGGGAAGACAAGGAGCATTTTTGTTTTAAGAGGAAAAAGCAGATTTGATGGAATCGGCATGGGCGATCCATTGTAACTACCTAATAAGGCATCACCAGCGCAGAGCATCAAGCTATGTGTTACATAAGTGTGTTCCAAACACTGGGATCTCAACATTGGGGTGGTCTCCCTCTCCTGCCAAAAGCCATTTCCTGCTTAATCATTTCAAGCTGATCTGCTCCGGTGTTGCCTTTCACAATGTTAACCACATCCTGTGTCATAATCCGTATTCTACCTGCCCTGAAATGTTTTCATTCAATTTTTGCATTATGTCTGATGTGATGAATTAGAGCCAGGGAATCATTGACTAAGTGTCAGGAAAGACGGATTGAGGAGTTGAAACTAATGGCATTTGGGGACAATATTTTTCCACAGTTATCAGGGTCACAATGAAGAGGTGTATTTATGTTGCTGCCAGCTGAGAGCAATACACAAACTTCCCTGATACACACGGACCTTTTTAAAGAAAGGAAGAATTGTATCTGAGTTTAGATTCTTTGAGAGACCCCAGCTTTAAATATAGAGCAACCGGGAATAAAGTAGGACAGCCCAGCTTGAAGTTCGCTGGTCCCTGGCCCAGAGTTGGCAGTGGGGAAGTAGGAAAGGAAGAAGCGCGGAGGTGGAAGCCAGCGCCATGTTCCTTTCTCTAATCCAGCCTTTTCCAAATGCATGTGCCACCTGGGGCCCGTTGCCTGCCAATGCCCTTCAGAGTGTGAGATATGTGTTCTCTTTTCTATCTGAGTTTGTGGCACAATCGTAAGCACACCTACTATAACTCAAGTTGGATGCCCTTTAAGTCAGGGACCCATAAGGCTACAAGGAAGCCACCTTTAAAACTCCCCAAGAGGTGTCGCCTTATAGGGGACACCCACTTCCTGTAATTGCGGATACCTGCGCCCTTTTCTATTAGCCAGTCCCATAGATTGCACCCCTGAGCTCCTCCAGTCAGAGTGAAGGGCAGCCTTTGGTCAGACTGGGGATAAATACCCGCAGATTCCCAAGCGCACCTCTGCTGCCTCCGGATCCCCTGTGGGAGCACACATGCTGGGGGAGAGAAGTGTGCCTTGCTCACCCACCTTTGACCACGTGTTTGTTCCATCGCATGCCCAGAGGCATTTCTAACGATTGCTACTGTTACCCTTCGAGAGACTTGTACCTGGTATTTAGAGACTCTCTGCACATGCGCTTGCTCTCTGCAAGAGAGGGGTTTGGGTGAAAGACACTCAGGCGTTTGCATTGTTTGAATCGCCTCCTTCACTCTGCAGATCTTTGCCTCTCTTTTAGTATCCACCAGGAGAGGGAGGAAACAAAACAAAGCCTGATTCACACTGTGTCC
>PVKS010046834.1:0-13122 GCA_004027875.1 Aplodontia rufa | reverse complement strand
AGTGAGAGAGAGAGAGAGAGAGAGAGAATCAATTTTATTTAGTTTTTCATATGGCTTTTGTTGCTCCTACACTTTGTTGTGCACATGGTACTGGGGTTCAAACCCTGGTACTCACGCATAACAGGCAAGCAATGTAACTGCCCAGCCACTGCTCCAGCCCCATCCCCAGCCCTTTTTATGTTTTATTTCGAGACAGGGTCTTGCTAAGTTGCTTAGGGCCTTGTTAAATTGCTGAGGCTGGCTTTGAACTTGCGATCATCAGGATCCTGAATCACTGGGATTCCAGGTGTGTACCACTGTGCCCGACTAAGGACATTCTTTTGAAAATTATCATTATGATTATTTTTAATACAGTACATTCTCTTGGCAAATAAATGACCCAGCAAAAATGCAGAGCGAAAGCTAAGAGTTGAAATGACACTTGAACCCTCTGGTGAGGTCTCGAGTCACTCTTTCTTCCTTGGCCCACTCCTCTCTGCTTCATAGAGTGTTACTTTCACTTGCATATTCAATAAATTTACACTCTGCCTGTGTAAAAAGAGAAAGAAGTTGTTGGCAGAGATGGTAATTTGAGAGAGAAAGAAAGTTTTCATGGTTCAAAAGCTGGAATTTGGATTTTCAAAAGTGTGACTCCTAAAGTGACCTTGGGTCTACTGAATATGTGATGAATAGAACAAAGATCAAAAATGGTGGCACATACCTGCAATTCCAGTGACTTGGGAGGCTGAGGAAGAAGGACGGCAAGTTTGAGGCCAGCCTCAGCAACTTGAAGAGATCCTGTCTCAAAATAAAATGATAATAATAAAAAGGGCTGGAAATTCTGGGGAGGGCTATTGGCCAAATTATATTGTTAAATTGTATGCATGTATGAATATATAAGAAAAGATTCCATCATTATGCACACCTATAATGCACCAATAAAAATGTGGAAAAAATAAAATAAAAAGGGCTGGGGATGTAGCTCAGTTGTAGAATGCCTGGCACCCTGAGCTTAATTCCCAGTACCTCCCCAGGGTACAGGTATTTTGGGGGTACATTTTAGCTGATAATTGTATGCATTATATATAGACCTTATCCAAACTGACTGTGAGGTGACACTTTCTGGGTCTTCATTGTGACTTGGGAAGTATATTGGTGGTTTCTCGTAGGAAGCTCCCAAAGGCAGGAGGACATTTGAGTATAGGAGTTCCAGACTAGCCTGGACAGCACAGCAAGATCCCCTCTGGGGTGGGGAAGGAGGCACCCAGCTCACTGACAGGGGCCTCCGTATCTGGAACGCTGGGTGTAGACCTGGTCTTCAGGAAGACCTGCTGCCTCTGGAGAAGGTTCAGGAGTGGCAGTGCTAAGAGGCAGGCTGCTAGCACAGCGCTGACATTCAGCATGGCTGTGAGGCTGGGATGCATGAAGCTGGGAAGATGTGTATCAGAGGTGGTGTCGGGGCTCTGCTGAACCCACAGTACCATGATGTCAGTGACTCGGGGAGTTTGTCTTCCTACTTGTTACCATTCGCAAAGAAGAAACAGCTTAGGGGAAGGCAGGGAAACTTATTCAATGGCCAATAAATGGAGAAGGGGAAGGGGTGCTGTGCTTGAACAGCGCGGTCTCCCTAGAAGGTCTCTGTTTACTGGGATTGGGTGGTGAGGGGAGAGCTTACCATGGGAATGGCGAGGAGGTTCCGAAGGTCAGGATGCCACCACTTTCCTTTTTTTTTTTTTTTTGGATAGAGGGACAGTGAGAGAGAGAGAAACAATCAACTTTAGTTTTTCATGTAGTTTTTGCTCTACTCCAATACTTCATTATGTATGTGGTGGTGGGATTTGAACCCGCGTCCTTGCACATGCCAGGCAAAGGTCATAACTGCTGAGCCACTGCTCCATCCCTGTGCTACCGCTTTTCTTCCCTAATTTGGATATGGCCACATTTGTCATGGCACTACTGGTAGATGTGTTTTTTTTCTTTAATCATATCTAATACAGCGTCTGGACCAGATGGAGTCCAGCCTGGAGCCCACCTGCATGCAAGTCCCTCTCCACCCTCAGTAGGTGGAAGTGCTTGGTAACTCAATGGTTGGCAGCTAGGAATGTGGTTATCTGCACCCAGGCTTTAATTTTTGCAAGCAAGTGACATAGCAAAAGGGCAACAGCTATCATTAATTTTGGGGTTTAGTATGGTGACAGAGACTTTGAATTAAAGGAGCAACCTCAAGGTGTCTGATTTTTCCCCCCACATGGCCCTGTCTCTCAATCAGTTTGTCTCCCAAAATATAAGGCGGGGCATCCTCTGAAGTTCTTTTCCCAGAGTATGTAATTATTACAAAATCTAATAAACTAGGAAAGACTAATCACCTAGTAAGAAAGAGATCAAAAATATCCTCCCGCAGGACACCCTGCACACACAGACGTCTCGCCTGTCCTGGAGGCAGCTCTGGAGAGTTTGCCTGGTAGACTTCATCTATATAATCAAGCAACCTTTGTGGGTGCACATTTTTCCCCTCACTCTGCTGGGCTTGTCACTGCCTCCCGGGATATCCCAAGCCTTTCCCCATCCAAGCCTCAAATCCTCTCTGCACTTTGGAATGTTATTTATGGCTCAACCATCTGTCCTTCCGGGAGTCTCAGACTTCGTGTGTGACCCCTGTGCTGATTGCATTTTCCCCCTGTGCACCATCATACGTGTATCTTTCCTTCTATTTAGTCTGTTAGTTTATTTCAGAGAAGCTTCAGAGGACCATGGGGAAGTTTTCCTTTTGTCCACATATTGGCAATGATGGGGATTGTTCAAGCATGTGAGGTCCATGCTAAATGGGGTTGGAGGGGAAAAAAGAAGATTGTGGCTTATGGAAGGTAATGTATCTACGGGACACTTAACCTATGAATTGTGTGCTACTGGAATCCTAGACCAGCGGCCCAAATCTGGATAATACAATCCAGTGTAGCTACGGCTAAAGACAAGGGAATCCATGTTCTTTGCCCTGGCTTTGAGGGACTGCTAGTGATTTTGAGGTTTTGTAGAAAGCGGAATGAGGGCAAAGTTGGGGCTTTGCAGAGCTGTCATTGGTCTTGACTGGGCATGGTCTGCATATTGCTATTGCAGGGTCTGTCAGGCGGGGCCTTGTTGGTGATAACTAAGTTGTCACTTGAGGGGTAGTTCTGATTCATCACAAGGTGTTTATCGATCAGACCTGTTGTTCACAGGATCCCAGGTGACTCAGAGTGAAGGCCACCGATGCAAAATGGAGGCAGAGATGCAGAGTCTTTAATCTTGCCTTTAGCCATCCATTGGACCTTTGCAGGCAGAAGTGAAGAGTCTAAGTCCTTGTTACACACGTACGTTGGAAACATAAACATGATTAAGAAGGAGCTAACGGGGGGTTTCTTAGTCCTGATATTATTGGCTTTTAGGTCACATTCACATAATTTTTGTTGTGGAGGACTGTCACGTGTATTTTTTTTTTTTTTCAAAGGACAGTGAGAGAGGGAGGGAGGCAGAGAGAATCAACTTTTATTGAGTTTTTCACATGGCTTTCGTTGCTCTGACACTTATTTGTGTACGTGGGTGCTGAGGTTTGAACCCGTGTACTTGCGCATGCTGGGCAAGCACAGTAACCACTGAGCCACCACTCCAGCCCCGCTGTCACGCGTATTGTAAGGTGTTCGCCACACCCGGGTTCTGTCCATTAGATAACAGCAGCATTTCATCCCTGCCGGAACCTCAGTTGTGATAATCAGATACATGTTCTGATGTTGCCATATGTTTCCTGGGGAGCAAAACACCCCTGATTGAGAACCACTGGGTTCATTTAGTATTCCCAAAGGATGAGTCACAGAACAGAGGTGCACACACAGAAAGTGGGGTCTGGAGTCAAGGAAGTCTGGAACTGCAGAGTCCTAAAACAAGCTAAGCAGAGCATCTTGTTTTCTGGACTTCTCAGGTCTGAAGTATGCCAATGGTATGGACTGAATACTTGTGTCCCCCAAATTCATATGTCAAAATTCTAACTCCCATAGCACTGGGAAGTGTGTTTTTGGAGATGATAAAGTTGTGAGTGTAGAGGCCTCATGATGACTTGGTTTAGTGCTCTTATAAGAGACCCCAGAAAGGTGGGGGTGTAACTCACAAGTAGAGCTTAGCATCCCCAGTATAGGAGCAATGCCAGGGGTCCCCCAGGAAGCTCACGCATGGCCATCCGTGAACAGGAAAGCTGGTCCTCACCAGACACTGAATCTGCCAGTGGATCACCCACCCTAAGCTTCCCTGCATCCTAAACTGGGAGAAATAAATTTTCCTTGTTTATAAGCCTGGGTAGTCTCTGGTATTTTGTTGTATATTAGCCTGAACTGTCTAAAACAACTGTCAAACGACAAGATTGCAATAATTTAGAGATCTTAATTGGCTTTATTTTTTAATTCTAGAATTGGTGACACTTTATTCCATAAATAGAATGAGTAGTTGCATAAATAGAACAGAGGAGTTTGATTTTAACAGGGCTGAATAAAGCAGAAATAGAAGCCAAAAAGTGGATTGGATTGGACAGTCTTTTTTTTTTTTTTTTTTTTTTTGTACTGGGGGTTGAACTTGGGGCGCTCTACCACTAAGCTACACCCCAGACCTTTTTATTTTCTAATTTTGAGACAGAGTCTCACGAGATTGCTCAAGCTGATATCAAACTTGCTACCCTCCTGCCTTGGCCTTCAGAGTGGCTAAGTTTATAGGTGTGCACCATTGAGCTGAGCAAATTACTCTCCTTCTACAGAGAGGACAGGGAGACAGAACAATAGGAAAATAACATTACTTAACATCAAGCTATTTCAGGTTACTTCCTTTGTGTAAGGATTAAAGCAGAGGGGACTTTATCACCATGCAGATTAAAACTGTCCTCTCTGGGAAATTCTGCTGTTTTCTCTCAAATCCTGATTTCTCCGAAGGTCAGATAAATGGCTCAGTTTTTGTTTGGTGACATGGAACTTTAGCTTGAGTGACTCCATTTTGTTTTTTATCCTGGTTTGTTGGGAGCCTAATGCAGGAGCTTAGGCCCAAACAATTCTTCCTGTTATTTCTATTTAAGATAATTGATGTCCACTTTAACTTTTTTTTGTGTGTGTGTGTCAGGGATTCAATGCAGGTCTTTGAGCATGTTAACTATGCACTCTGCCACAGATCTACAACTCCCAGGTCCTGATGTACAGCATGTAGGATTAGATACATTCAATATACTCTGAACATTGCTACAGTAGATACATTTGTGTATTGTAAAGCATTGGGGTTAACAAGAATGAACATGCTTTTATTGTTTTATAGTGTCTGCCAAATATATCTGTTTCTTCCTCTTAGAGTTCTCCAAAGTAGATATAAGTAGTTTTTGTTCTTGTTTTCAGTGCTTGGATTGAATCTAGGGATTGTGCATGCTAGGCAAGCACTCTAACACTAAACCACATCTTCAGTCCTTTATATTTCTTATTTTTAGACATGATCTCACTAAGTTGCCCAGGCTGATCTAACTTGAAGTTGGAATTCTCCTGCCTCAGGCTCCTGTGTAGCTGGGAAGAATGATATTCAAACCAATTTTGGATTCTTAGTTTCATTTTCTTTTGATACTGGAGATTGAACCCAGGTACTACTGAGCTAAATTCCCAGTCCTTTTTATTTTTTATTTTGAGATAGTGTCTTGCTAAGTTGCTGAAGATCTTTTATTTTTTATGTATTTATTTGGTACCAGGGATTGAACTCAAGGGTACTTAACCAGAGTCACATCTCCAGCCCTTTTTACTTTTTCATTTTGAGAGAGGGTCTTGCTAAATTGTTTAGGGCCTCACTGCTTTGCTGGGACTGGCCTTGAACTTGTGATCCTCATTCCTCAGCCTTCCAAGTAGCTGGGATTACAGGTGTGTACCTCAGGTGCCTGGCCTTAGGCATTATCTAATGTGGTCTTGTCCACTGCCGCCTCTACGTACCGGAACGGGCATTACTGATTAGTATTTTAATTGCACTACTGACGAGTAAATCTAGGTTCCAACATTTCAGATGACTTATTTATTTATTTTAAAGAGAGAAGGAAAGAGTGATAAAGAGAGAGAGAATCAATTTTATTTTTCTATCTGGCTTTTGTTTCTCTGACAGTCAGGTATGTGGTGCTGGGGTTTGAAATCGGGTCCTCATCCAATCCAGGCAAGCACTCCAATTGCTGAGCCACTGCTCCAGCCCTTCAGGTGACTTAAAAAAAAAAAAAAAAAAAAAAAATATATATATATATATATATATATATATATATAAATTTTAAAGAGAAAGAGAGAGTTAATTTTTATTTTTTTCATCCCCCCCCTTTATTTGTGTTATGGGGCTGGGGATTGAACCCAGGACCTCACACATACCAGGTAAGTGCTCTACTGCTGAGCCACCTCTCCAGCCCTAGGTGACATTTTTGTTTTCTAATGACTGTCACAGACTATCTGGTGAAACAGTTTTGAAATTGATCTGAATCTTTTGCTCCAGATGGGAGGTTGGACCTGAGCAGGGGAGGCTAATCTGAGACACATGCGTGGATGTGTTTTGTCCCTGTCTCCTCTCTCTAACACACACTTGAGGGTCCAAGAAGTGTCAGTAATAACTTGAATTGATCTAAGTTCTCTTTGCAGTTTAGTCCAACCATACAGTACTCAACACAGTGCCCCAGATGTACACAAGACATCCCAGGAGTCTGGGAGATGTGACTCAGTGGTTAAGTGCCTTTGTGTTCATGCCTGTAATCCTAGTAATTTGGGAGGCTGAAGAAGGAGGATCACAAGTTTGAGGACAGCCTCAGCAACTTAGTGAGGCTCTAAGCAACTTAACAAGATCCTGTCTCAAGAAAAAAAATAAAAAGAACTGGGTATGTAGCTCAGAGGTAAAGTGCCCCTATGTTCAATTCCCTGGCTACTCTCCTAAAAATAAAGAAGACATAGCTGGGACTAGATTATTTTTTAAAAAAGAATTCTGTTAAACTAAAAAATATTTCAAATTGTATGATTGTATACTAGATAAGAAACTTGAGATCACTGAAGATGATGGATCTTGTCTGAGCATCTGCCTGGAAATGTTTAAAGAAGCAGGTAGGTCATTTGGGGATAACCTTCATTCTCCAGATTCATTCCAGTTTGGATGGTACTAATTTTAAATCAGCCATTAGTAATGGATACTAAAAATAGAATACATAAAACACCTAGAGCAAATATCATACCTTTTAAAAAACCTTCTGGTTGCTTCAGCTACATTGCACGCATTTCCTAGCTGATATTTTGAGTCCTCTCCTCACAGTTGGTGACTGTAGGTATTGCTCTAGGTTCAGGATTTAGCCTGGGACAGCATGATGGGACAGTAGATCCAAAAGCTGCCGAAGAAAAGAGAATAATGTCTTCCTTGAGCTCTAGGGTATGTCTCAAGCAGAATCCAACTCTTTACTTTAGAGGTATTAGAGGTATTTTTTTTTAACATGCTCTTAGTTTTGGTGTTTCTTTTTTTCTTTCTTTTTAAAAAATCATTACTTTCTCTAAAGTCTTGCTTTCCCTTGGGTTGTAATAAAAATTAAGAGCAATTAAAATCAATCCTCTTCTCTCTGCATTGTTGTTTATCATACATTTGCTTCCTTTGATGTGTGGTCACAGATGATATAAGATCTTCTGTTACCATCAACATATAAAGATGATGAAATCGTAGTTTAGCATTCTTCATCTAAGGATTTTTTGTTATTTAAGATCATACTTCTTTTCGA
This sequence comes from Aplodontia rufa, assembly GCA_004027875.1. Classification (NCBI taxonomy): domain Eukaryota; kingdom Metazoa; phylum Chordata; class Mammalia; order Rodentia; family Aplodontiidae; genus Aplodontia; species Aplodontia rufa. Next base: position 5,378 of record PVKS010046834.1, on the reverse strand, counting down.
TGCTCTTTCTTTTTTTCGTACTAGGGATTGAACTTAGGGGTCCTTAACCACTGAACCATATCCCCAGTCTTTTTAAAAATTTTTTTTTTTTTTTTTATTTTGAGACAGTTTCCCTAAGTTGCTCAGGGCCTCACTAAGTTGCTGAGGCTGGCTTTGAACTTGTGATCCTCCTGCCTCAGCCTCCCAAGTTGTTGGGATCATAGGCCAGCACCACTGTGCCTGGCTTTTGATCGCATTTCTTAATTTCATTTGAATGTGCTAGAAAAATGGTCAAATGACAAGGGAATATTTGGACCATTGTTCGGCAGTCGTGTTTTGAGTCTTTGCTTTTAAGTAAACGGAATCCTGAATCCGGCACGGTGAAGCCACAAATGGAACTAAATTATGCTGAGCAAAAATAAATTCCTTTACTGAGAATTTCCCAGGAGTTTTGATATTTTTGACTCCTGCTCACTAAATATGGAGAAGATTGAGACACTGTGAGAAGCAGGGGAGCTGTGCTGGTGTTTTTAGACCTTCTTTTAAGGAGTTTCATCCCTTTCATGCTACGTTAGTAATATATTTGAAGTCCTCTCCCTGTGAAAGTCATAGCACTTTGAATGGCAAGTTTGTGGATATATTTTTTATGCTTGTTTTTACATAATGAATATAGCTCTCAGAATTAGACTTTACTTTTACTGAGACCACTAAATGAATTTTTTCCAGCATATGGAAATGATAGAAATGAGCATTTCTATTTTTTGAAGTCCTAGGGTTTGAGCCCAGGGATGCTCTACTGTTGAGCTACCTTCCCAGCCCTACTTATTTTTTATTTTGAGACAGGGTCTCACTACATTGCTGAGGCTGACTTTGAGCTTGTGATCCTCCTGCCTCAGCCTCCCAGATTGCTAGGATTGTAGATCTGCACCACCCCAACTGTCCACAGTAGTGATTTTTAAAAAAAATTTTTTATTAAGGAGTTGAGTCATTGTACAATCATAAATGCATATAAAGTAACAATATGATATGCATTCGCTCCTAAACTAGAGTCACCCCACATCACCCACACTGCAGTCTCTCGATTCTTCCGTATTTTGGCCCTACAACCAATGTAAATGTTTAGATTGGGAATTTTCCATAATTAAATGATTGCATAAGTATTATTTGACTTTGGGGGGGGGCGGGTAATGAGTATGCTACATTGTTGATTGTCTTCCTAGGTCCCTCCCTACTCTCCCTCCCTCTCCCCACCCACCCCAGCCCCAGTAGTGATATTGATCCAAGAGTACCTGGAAACCTGCAGGACTCCCAGCTGTCTGCATCTTCACTTTACACATATAACATGTTTCTCTGTCCCTTGTGACACATGCAAACGAGAGAGAGAGAGAGAGAGAGACAGAGAATCAATTTTATTTAATTTTTTCATCTGTTTTTTTGTTTCTCCAACACTTAGTTGTGTATGTGGTGCTTGAGTTCAAACCTGGGTCCTTGCACATGCCAGGCAACCACTGTAACCACTGAGCCACTGCTCCAGCCCTGACCAAGTTTGATCAGATTTTTTTTTTTTTTTGGCTGAGACTTTATCATTGATGTGTTTTTTTGTTCAGTTGTAAGGTTGTGAGCAACCATTGGTATTTATTGTCTAGGTACAGTAGCTCATTAGGTTTGCAAAATGATAGCATTCTAATTTTGCCATGCTTTATTTACTGGCGTCTATGTAGAAGAGAAACTTTCTCATAGAAACTATTTGGTTGCCTTGATATACAGTTCCTTTGGAAAATTCTCTAAAAGAAACCAATGATAGTGTGTTAAACAACAATCACTGTAGAGCTGGGTGTGATGGCTCAGGCCTGTAATCCCAGTGGTTTGGGAGGCTGAGGCAGGAGGATTGCAAGTTCAAAGCCGGCTTCAGCAATTTAGTGAGGTCTTAAGTAACTTAAGGGGACCCTGTCTCAAAATAAAAAATAAAAAGGGCTGGGGATGGCTCAATAGTTAAGTACCCTTGAGTTCAATCTCTAGTACCAAAACAAAACCAAAACCAAAATAATAGCAATAATAAATAAAAACAATCACTATGAACTTTTAGATATAAAAAACACTAGAGTTTTCAATCTACTGTTGTTACCTTTGCTGATGGCTGTACTTGCCCTCTCCAGACCATCAGCTTGGTTCCAGTCATTCGTATGATCCTGGTGATCTTTGCTGTTTGGTAATGATAAGATGTTCACTTTTGGCTTCAGACCCAGTATCAGCTATTTTTCCAATTGGATCTGCTTCCTTGTAGTAGAGCATGATAGAACAATCAGGGTGCAGAGGAGTCCTGGATACTGGGTTGGTCCTTGTTTCCAGGTTCTTCTGGGAGACAGATCTAGAACATTTTATTTACTTCCCCAGTCCTAGGCATTGAATGCAGGGCTCCTACGTGCTAAGCATGCACTCTACCACTGAGCTACATTTATTTGCAGTCCCCCCAATTTTATTCATGTTTTATTTTTAATTAACTTTTTTGGGGGCACTGAGGATTGAACCTAGTGGTGCTTTACATCTCTAATCTTTATTCCTTTTAATTTTAAACAGAGTCTGAGTTGATGAAGCTAGCCTTGCACTTGTAATCCTCTTGCCTTAGCCTCCTGAGTTGCTGGAATTACAGTGACTGAACCCAGCTTTTATTTACGTTTTAAATATAAAATATATTGGGGGCTGGAGTGGTGTTCAGTGGTTTTTGGTGCTTGCCTGGCATGCACAAGGATCCAGGTTCAAACCCCAGCACCACGTACACAATGAAGTGTCTGAGCAATAAAGGTCATATGAAAAACTAATAAAATTGAGTCTTGCTTTCTCTCCCTTTCTCTCTCTCTCTCTCTCACTGTCCCTCTCTCTTAAAATTATGTATATGGCACAGGGCATATGCCTAGAATCCCAGAGACTTGGGAGGCTGAGGCAGGAGGATTGCAGGTTTGAGGCCAGCCTCAGCAACTTAGCAAGGTCCTAAGCAACTAATTGCAATCCTGTTTTAAAATAAAAACAATCACTATGAACTTTTAGATATAAAAAACACTAGAGTTTTCAATCGAAAAGGGCTGAGGAGGTAGCTCAGTGTTAAAACACTTCTGGGTTCAATTCCTAGAAACCCCTCCACCTACCTTTCCCTTCAAAGATAAAATGTGTTATGTAGTCAGAGAAAAACTTCTAATTATGTTTTACTTTGTGTTTTTTTTTTTTTTTTGTGGTAGTGGGGATTGATCCTAGGGTCTTACACATGCTAGACAACACTGTACCCCTGAGCTACATCCCCAGCCCTTTTTATTTTGAGTCAAGGTCTTGCTAAATTTCCCAGGCTGGCCTTGTACTTGTGATCCTCCTGCCTCAGTTGCTAGAGTAGCTGGGATTGTAGGTGTGCACCACTGCAGCAGGAAAAACTTATTATTAATTGCCTTACTGCACAACACACAAGAACAGTCTCAGAATGACAATATCAACACCACAAACAATAGTGTAATTACCAAAAGGACACTTTTTTTTTTTTTTAAAGAGAGGGACAGTGAGCAAAAGAGACAATTTTTATTTAGTTTTTCATGTGGCTTTTGTTGTTGTGTACATGGTGCTGGGGTTTGAACTTGGGTACTCGCTCATGCTGGGCAAGTGCTGAGCCACCGCTCCAGCCCCCAAATATATACTTTTTGCAGTTATATATTTAAGATGATATGGAATAGTTCATCTCTGTGTGATTACACCACATATATACACATAGTACACAAAGTTAGGTTTTTTGTTTTTTGTATTTACTGGGGTGCTCTAGCACTGAGCTACATTGCCAAACCTTTTTATTATTTTTGTTTGTAAGACAGGGTCTGGCTAAGTTACAGAGCTGACCTCAAACTTTGAATCCTTCTGCTTTGGTCTCCTGAATCATTGCCTGATTGTTAGTTAGGTTTATTTGCTTTATTTGGTTCTGACTTTTAGGGTTGTTCAAAAACAACCCAAAATTATAAAATTTGTAATTATGCAATATAGGAAATATTTCTGTCATGATTTAGGTGTGAGATGTCCCCCAAAAGCTCAAGTGTGAGACAATGAACACTATTTGGAGGTGAAACGATCAGATTGTCAGAAGTGCGACCTCATCGGTGGTCTGATCCACCAGTCTGGATTACCTGGGCAGCACACACAGGCAGGGTGTGGCTGGGGGAAGAGGGCACTGTGGGCGGGCGTGCCTTTGGGATTTGTATTTTCTCCCTGGTGACAAATGCTTTCTGCTTCCTGGTGGCCTTGTCCTGAGCTGCTTTTCTCTGCAGCCTTTTTCCGTGGTGTTCTGCCTTCCCTGAGGCCCAGAGCCCTGCAGTCAGCCATCTGTGGGCTGCCCCTCTGAAACAGTGAGCTGAAGCACACAGTTCCTCCTCTACGTTGTTCTTGTGAGGTCTTTAGATCACAGTGACGAAAAAGCCAGCTAAAACAGTTTCCATAATTACATGAATGGCAACAAGAAGACATATTGAGAAAGTCTAGTTCTTTCCCTAGTCTGTGCACCTAATTCTTCCTTTATCTTTAGATAAAAAATATATGTTTTACTATTCTATTTTATATATATATATATATATATATATATATATATTATATGTATATGTTGGGAATGTGGCGTCATGGTAGAGGGGAGGGGCATGGTTAGTGAGTGTGAGGTTCTAGGTTTCTAGGTTTGATCCCAAACACTGCAATAAATAAATAAGAATAGACATATGAACCAAATGTATCTACTACTTAGATCTTTCTTAGCTAAGTGATAGTATGAATACTTATCCCCCTTTCTCCCTCCTTGCTTTTGGTATTTAATACCCTATCTTTAAGTTTACTCCTTAGTAGCATATAAACAGGCTGCTATTTGGAATTGTGCACAGCTTCCTGCTGCATTTTTGCACTGTCCAGATCCTGACTGTCTTTAGGGACATATAGGGAAAGCCAAGACACCTCCATTATTGGTCCTTCAATTGAGCAAACACTTTGAAGGTAAAATGTAGAAAGGATAAACTTGTGTATTTACTGCAATCCAGCAGTTCTCTTAGTGGAGAAACTCGTAATGTTGAAGGCATAAAACATAAACAGTGAGAATTTAAAAATACCCTAAATGCTCCCCAAAAGAATGCATAAATTCAATTGTGGCACATTTGAAGGGTGAAAGACTACACAGCAATTGAGAGGAACTAGATCAATATATAGCAACAGGGGCTGGAGCGGTGGCTCAGCGGTTTCGGCGCTTGCCTGGCAAGCACGAGGACCCGGGTTCAAACCCCAGCACCACGTACACAACTAAGTGTTGGAGCAACTAAGGCCATGTGAAAAACTAAATAAAGTTGTTCCTCTCTTTCTCTGTCTCTCTCACTGTCCCTCTCTCTTAAAAAAAAAAA
>PVKS010046833.1:0-13121 GCA_004027875.1 Aplodontia rufa | reverse complement strand
TGGATGGTTATGGAAGAGATCATGATGAGTAAAATCAGCTTAACCCAGAGATCTAAGGGTCGATTGTCTCCACTCATAGGTGGAGGTGGGGACTAGACCCTGGACAGTGAGAAAGCTGGTCTAGTAACATGAGTTAAATCCAGATAAGATGTAATGCTTTACAATCTAATACTTTTTTTTAGAATTATAAAGGGAAAGGTAAGGGAGGGATAAGGGAGGGTAATTGGGGGGGCACTCCTGGAGATAATTGCAATATCCAGAATATTTACACATTTTATACACATTTTATATTATTTTGTTAAAATCGTGTAAGGTTGTTCAAAAAATGATAATAAAAAAATGCAAAAAAAAAATAAATAAATAAGCACATTTATAAAAAAAAATAAAATAGTTTAATATTTAAAAAAAAAAAGAGTGATTAACAACGCAGAGTGATCAGGACGTGACATGATATGTTCAGAGCAATGAGAACTGCACTCTGGGATGGTTACTGGCAGGACCCACACACAAAGAATTGAGGACAGAGGCAGTAAATCCACTGGGAAGTGGTCACCATCCTACCTGCCATAACATGCCAGTCAATGTGGAATGTAAGATTTGCCCAGATGAGCCATGCTTGAATTCTTGAGTCACAAAATGTTGATATGAAATAAAATGTCTGTGGTACTGAGACATAAATTTGGGGGGATAGTTGTCATGAGTCAATACACAACTAGAACAAATGCCCACATGGGTCAGTTCACTAAATAATTAAATATGCATAGGGGACCATTAGTGGGGACTGTAGTAAGGTGGAGAGGCCTTTTCTAAATCAGGGAGGTGCTCCTTATTTTACCATAAGAAAACGTCTTATGGTTCTCTATTTCTTGATTTTTCCAAGATTCATAAATCTTTATTTATATGTAGGATCTTTGGATGTTTAAATGCTTGCACACAAATTTAAAAAGTCACTAGATGGGCAAAACACATGCATTTGATGTTTGATACTAAGCCAAATCCCTAGTTAGGTAGGGCACTTCACTGATCCACCCTCCCTCTCTCTCTTCCAACTCCAGTTAATCTGACTGACTGCGTGTTCATGGCAGGACCAGGATTAGAGTCCACTTCTGATTTCAAGTTCAGGGTTATTTCCACTGCAACACTTGCCAGCCTGTTCTTGGAATATGGGGGTCACATATTTTATATCTCCTCCAGTCCATCTGTGTCTAAGTGAGAGTTGGATTTCTGATGTGTGCTCATTGTTAAGGGACCTAAATTTGCAGAAAACTAGAAAGTCCTGCTTCTCTACTGAGGCAATTTTGAACTGAAGCCAAGAATCTAAGTGGCATGTGCAATGATCAGAACTGATGGCTGGATTAAATTGGGAAGTACACTGCCTAATCTCTGGGTAAGATTTGCTCCAGTGGGAACCCATATATAACACCCAAAGCAATATTAGATTGCCCTTGAATATAAAGAGATTCCAGCTCTCAGAGCCTTCATTATGCAAAACCTTACACATGGAGCTCCCAAGATGCAAAAAGTGAAAACATTGCTCATGGTTTTGACCTTGGCTTGTTCACTTTCATTTCTTATAGGAAACTTGCCCTGAAATAATGGCCCCTGTGCTCCAGCAGCACTCAATCCCTCTCTTCTTGTAGCACTGTGACCCATTCCACACCCTGTGCTCCCATCAGTTAGCATGTGGTGCTGATAGGGGTTGCTCAGTGGTATCTACTTGGTGACTGGGAATCTGGAGGGTCCATGTCAGCTCCAGCCATGCCTAGCCTTGTGGGGGGTGATTATAAGGTGGGGCTCAGCTGAGCCATCCTTCTTGATGTCCTCTCAGGCCTTCCCTAGGTGGCCTCTTCAGTAGGACATTTGGATTTTGACAGGTTGGCTCATGGATCCAAGAGAACAAGCCTGAAGCTTACAGCTCTTCCTAGAGCCAGACCCAGCTTCTGCCATGCTCTAGTGGTCACACTGGCTTAGTCCAGCCTAGACTCAATGGGAGAGAGAGGCACAGCCCCTGGATCGTTGGGGTGATTCCAAGAAGCTTCCTGATATCTTCAATTTGCTGCAGCAGGGGAATTGACAGCCTTGGCATTCTCCCACACTTGATCAGCAGAGTGACAGGCAGGAGCATTATGGTGCCAGAGCCCAGCCCTAGCAGTGAGACTCATAAACAGACGGGGCATGAAACCAGAATCAGGGAGAATAGTTAGGGACACTTCCAATCTTAGGGACAAAAGACAATGGCAGCTGGAATGAAGAGAAGGAACACAATGTGACAGAAAGAAATGGGTTCAATGAAGACACAGGGGGTAGACTCAACAAAGCGTGGGCAACTAGCAATCAGGAAGAATCCAGGGAGTCTCCCAGGTGAGGGAATTTGAGACCACTGGATGAGAGGGTCTCAAGGAAGGGCAGAGCCTCTCTCATCAACAGGTCACCGCTATAGCTGGGACACTGGGCTCAGCCTGCATTCCTCTCCATGCACAGTGTAGATACCAAGCTGATATTGGAGCCGGGTTCTTGTTCCACGGAGTCCAAGAATGAACACTGCAGAACAGCACGGCAAGCACAGCAAGCAATTTTATTTAGCAAAGTAAAGCAAGGAGCGAGAGTAAACAGGCTTATCTAAGAAATGGAGAGAGCAGACTTCTCCCTGGGGGAGAAAGGAGCCTCAGAGCCAATGGCCTGCCTCCTACCATGGAGTCTGTCTTTTTATCCCATCCAGAGGACCCTTCCCCCTTTGCCACTTCTGGGTACAGCTCAAACAAAGAAGGCACATGGCCAACTTGTGAAGTCCATAGACACATGCTCACAAGTTACTGCCCATGAACTTGGGCCTGGACACTGAAGCAGAGTGTTTGGCCTTGACTAACCAAGGGGAGCCGGGATCCCAGCCTTGACTTCAAAGCATAACAAAGTACAGAGCATAGCCCCCCTGGAAGTCTTGGTGAGGGAGCCCAGCTCTGCAGTGAGAACTGTTATTAGCTGCTGTCTGCATCTGAGCCACCATCAGCCAGTTCCTGTCTTATCCACCCGTATCATTCCATCTGCACTGGTTGGCTGACTGTGTTTCCCTACCTCAGTGTTTCCTAGCAAATAAGATATATATAGTGTGTATATATATCATATGTGTATATATATTGTGTCTGTACATTGTGTGTGCATATATAGTGTGTATATTGTGTGTATATCTAATGCATGTGTGTATATATTATGTGTGCATGTGTATATATATAGTGTGTACATATTATGTGTGTATATATTGTGTATATATTATGTATATATTACATGTGTGTATATAAGTGTGTGTATATTATGTGTATATATGTGCATGTATATATAGTGTGTGCATATATTGTGTGTATATATATTGTGTATATATACATTATGCATGTGTATATATAGTGTGTTGTATATATATATTGTGTGTATACATATTGTGTGTATATATTGTGTGTATTATGTGTATATATTGTGTGTATATAAATATGTGTGTATATGTGTATGTGTATATAGTGTGTGTATACATATATGTGTGTATATATGTGTATATGTATATATATTGTGTTGTATATATAGTATGTGTATATATAGTGTATGTATACTGTGTGTATGTGTTATATATTATGCATGTGTATATATATTATGCATGTGTATATATATTGTGTATATATATTATGTGTGTATATATACTGTGTATATATTGTGTGTATATATAGCGTGTATGTATATTGTGTGTATATAGTGTGTGTATGTATATTATGTGTATATATAATGTATATTGTGTGTATATATAGTGTATGTGTGTATATATATTGTGTGTATGTGTGTATATATGTGTGTATATATATGTGTATGTATATATATAGTGTGTATATACATGTTTATATATTATGTGTGTATATATATGTACATTATGCATGTGTATATATTATGTTTGTATATATGCATATATATTCCATTATTCCATTTGGCATTGTGGTCAGCATTTAATGAAATGGAGCTGAAATGCCAGCACTTGAGGTGCATTTCAGTTCTGCTGGAAATCTCATTCCCTTTCCTTTCTGTTTGCTTAGTAAGAGAAGAGAGTTTGCGGAAAAGGGATGTATTTTCTAATCCCACCTCTGGCGCCCATTCATGGTGGGGAAATGTGGGCTTTTCAGCCCCAGAGGGTAGTTAGGGCTCCTATCTGAGTGCTCGTAAAGCTTGTTGAGGATGAAAATTGGTGTGCTATGTGGTGATTATTATTCTTCTGCGACTGGAATTCATTTTCATTGCTGAGCTCCGAGGGAATTAGCTTCACCACCTTCATTAACTTAATGGGGAGCATGGGGCCCATTCTTCTTGCTGGCATTCTTTACACATCCACCTGAGAGGGTGGAAACTTAGGTGCTAATGTGACAGACTGTGGGAAGCGTGGTCAGCTTGGCTTCTCTGCTGTTTCATGCCTGACCCAGCTCACGGAGAGTGGAGAACAGGAGCAGCAGATATAGAGCTACAGATGGAATCCGAGACGGAGTTAGCATTGGGAGAAGGGGTTTGGGTTTACAAGTCCAGATTATCCTGTGGCCATACTATTGATGAAAGTGAACAGCTTCTGTAGGGTTCGCACTTAAACAACCAAGAAAACAATTCTCAGACCCAAGTTTCTTGGTCTCTACATCCAGAGCGCTGGTCTTCCATCTTGGGGTGGTTACTTAGCCTCTAGGCCTGCTTCTCTAAAACAATGGCATCCGTAGAGTTAGAGGCCATTACGGGAAGGGAGTTAGAATACATGGAGACCTCGTGAATGTAGCAACTCATTGGCAGCGGTGACTGGGTAGTGCAGTGGTAGCGATGGTTATGTACCCACCACATCACAAATACATGGCAGCCGCCCCCCAGCTCCTACTGTGGTTCAGGGCAGCGCTCAACAATAGCAAAAAGACATAATCAGCCCATCTCAGGGAACAGTGTCTGCTCATCCATTCACTCGCATGTGTCACCTAGGGAGAGCCTTGAAAAAGCAGCACTGTCCCAAGCACTGGAGGATCTGCCCAAAGAAGAAGCAACACAAAAGGAATCAGGTCCACTCACAAGGGCACAGAATTACTGCATCGACTGGCCACAGACTTGACCTGCCCTCACTGCGTGCTCTCAGCATGACGTTCTAGAAAACTTCTGAATTAGTTACTTTCAGAAAACCTCATTTTAGAGCCAAGAGCAGCCACCAACTTGAGCTGAGCCCAGTAGAAGCCTCCTTGAGCCTCAGTTTCCCCAGCTGGATGTTGGTGGTTTGTTCACTCAGATGCCGTGGAAAGCCTTTATGGGTAAAAGATAAAACGTAGATGATACTACTCTTCACACACACGTCCATGTGATGATAGTGCTCATCAACCCTACTGTATTTACACAAGTTCAAACATGCATGAAAAAACTGAGGGGTCAGGATCAAGAGCCCAGGTATGAGCAACCTGCCTGCCCTGGCTATGGCATGATAATGAACTTGATGGTAAAAACAGTAATAATATCCCTACTATGAGCCCTAAAAATAGCATTTACAGTGAAGGCTTTACAATCAAAGACCTGAGTTCACACTTACCGGCACCGCTTTCTGACTATCAGGCACAGATAAATTAATTCATTTCTCTGAGCCCTAATTTCCTCATAAATAAAATGGAGATGTCAATCAGAATGTAAAGATTAAATTACATAACTGCATGCGTATTGCTTCTGGCCTATCTGCACACATGGTGTGAAATTGGTCGCTACTTATATTATTATTACACTGTACGGATCTATTGGGGTAGAAATAACAGAAGTGATGGCACTTCTACAGGGTGCTGTGGCACATGCCTGTAATCCCAGCGGCTTGAGAGGGTGAGGCAGGAGGATCTGAAGCTTAAGGTTAGTCTTAGCAACATAGAGAGGCCCTGAGGAACTTAGACTCTGTCTCAAAATGAAACAGACTGGTGATGTGGCTCGGTGGTTAACCACCCATGGGCACAATCTCTAGTAAGAATAAGGAGAAATGATTAAACTTCACACAAGTTAGAAAAACTTGGCACACAACCAAGAGTAGAAACGGCAAATAAAAGACTAAAAATTCACTGCATGTAAGTATATCAAAGAGATGGAATTAAAATAGTTCACTGTGGTGAACATTGCAGTGCGCTCTTTGGAAATAGTGTAGAAATGGACTGAAGGCGTCTTCCAGTCTACAGCACAACAGGGGTCCAGGACCCCACTTGCCACACTAGGCTGCCTTTCCACATCTACAACACTGACTGCACAGACAAAACGAGCCTCCCTCGATTCTGCATGAAAAATTAAAAATAACCTCACCTGGCAATGCTCAAAGAATCTTCTGATTTTGAAGCCATTGCTGATTAGGAAGAAGGGTGGAGAAACTTGAAGTCTTGCATCATGCTATTAAAACATGAAGAGGAAGGGGATTCCTTTAATCCCTCAAATGCTGCTGCATCATCGCTGTAGCAACAAAAGAAACACGGCAGTCTGGAGTCCGGGAGGCAGTCTGGAGTCCGGGACTCTTCCCAGTCGCTCTTCTCAGAGCACCTTGTTCATATTATGGCAGGTTGATGCTTCTGTTTCCAGCCATCCGGGCAGAATAAAGGCTTTCTAAACTCACTATATGGACAATTACTCATCCTGGAGGACAGAGAGTGAAATTTTTGCCTTTTAAATCAAAATAAAGTTTCTTGAAACCTATGAGCAAAGGGTAGGCTTGAAAGTCAGGTCTGTAAGATGACCACAGGTGACTGAGAGGGACAGCAGCCCTGCATGTTCAAGGATAGCTTAGTTTTTTTTTCTTTGCTTTTAGCTGGAAAGACAATTCTGAACTTCCTTTAAAATAGCAAGTGTTACCCTTCAGCTCCCTGTATCCAAATAACCAGGCAGTGCTGCAGTGGAAAAGCACTGCACTGACTTTCTTCTCCTTTGCTATGCGATCTGATTATTCTCTTGGGAAGTTTTTGAGCCAGGCATGGTGGCTCACACTCCTGTAATCCCAGCAACTTGGGAGACCCAGGCAGGAGAATCGCAAGTTCAAAGCCAGACTCAGCAACCTAGCAAGGCCCTAAGCAACTTAGCAAGATCCTATCTCAAAATAAAAACTAAAAAGTGCTGGGGATGTGGCTCAGTGGTTAAGCACCCCTGGGTTCAATCCCCAGTAATGCCCCTTCAAAAAAAAAAGTTTTTATGAAATTTTCTCAATAAGCATCCAGAATTATACCATTTTATGACAAAGTGTGTTTTCTTCATAAGAAAATTAAAGGTGACTCTTAGCAGGTCAGATGACAAGCAAGTGGCATCTGGGACTGGCAGTGGGTATTTCTAAGTGTGATTCATTTTCCTACATCAAGGATTGGCACACTTTCCTACACAGAACCAGGTAGTGAGCATTTTAGTGTTTTGTGTACCTTAAGGTCCCTACACCATCACTAGGCTCTGTGGTAGTTGTGCAAAAGCATCCCTAGACAACATGCAGTTGGTGAGCACTGGTTTTTTTCCAAAAAGCTTTGCTATGGACCCTGAAGCTTGAATATCACATAATTTTCATGTGTCTCAAAATATTATTCTCTTTGTCATTTTCTAAATCGTTTAACATGTAAAAGCTACTGTTAGCTTGCAGGTCATGTGAAAACAGTGGACCAGATTTGGCCCCCGGACCATTGCTCATCTACCAGGGTCCATCTGAGCGCAGAAGAACTGGAAGCCACAGTGACCAGTGAATATGATGGGGCAGCCTGGCCTGGTGATGGGGAAGCCCAGCCATGTGTAAACCATCCTGGTTGGAAAATAAGGAGTACAAAGCAAGTAAGAAATCCAAATGTTGTGGAAACTCAACAACTTAGTAGGAAAATTGCAGTGAATTCCCACTGAAGTCTGAAGTTGCTGGGGGGAAATGCCTGCTGGTGATTATTAAGAAAAGTAAACTTCCAATAGCAAATGCTTAGAGAGCTATTCAACAGGGTTAGTGTCCAGTCCTGACCAGCAGGAACCGGACCGCTCTCTTTCAACGGTGAACTGAGATTAAAATAGACTCACTGGTCTCTAGTTCTCCAAGCACTTTATTTCTCCCTTTACCGTGGCTAAGGGCCTCCAAGTGCTTCCCACCTTCCCTCTCTTAGAGGCAAGGCCCTTAAAACATCCTTTTTAGAGTCAAGGCTATTCACATTTAGAGTCCCTAATTCTGTGGCCGGGGCTACTACCTGCATCTTCTACCACTGCTGATCTCTCCGCCGTCTCTGCTGCTGCTTCTTTGCTGTTTCTTCTGCTTCTCCTTAGCTTCTCTGCTGCTTCCTGCTTCTTCTTTGCTTCTACCATGCTTCTAACCTGACTAGTCGCTACTCTATCCATTACAACAACCAATAGGGGCACAGTGCAAACACGTTTATCCAATTGTAACAAATGAGTGGCCAAATAGCTTAGTCATGCGGTCAGGCATTACGTCACTAAGGAAGATACAAATCAGCTGGGACAGAGTTGTTTACCACCAAATCTTTTATAAGCCAGCTGGGCCTCATGTTGGGGTCCGGTCCCCAACATATCATTTTCTTTGAGAGGAGAAAGAGAAACAGGTGACTGTGTCTGTCTTAGGTGTTTCCATTCATACCTCCCCTATCTTACCCATCATTGGAATAAGGCGCAGCATAAGGCACCCTTCCTGGCTTAGGTTGATAAGGGGGTTGAAAGGATTTACCTGTCACTGACTACCAGCCCCTTGAGCCTGAGCCATCCATATCATTGCTGACTTATGGTCATCAACTCTGAGGGTTGCACAAGCGTGCATGATCCCTTCCATGACTAAAAGCCTTTTTACCACAAGACCAATCACAAAGCACACAATAATGACGACACTGGCCACTCCTCCCCAGGACTTAGTAGGATTGCTCAGCCCAGGCAGGCTACAAATACACATAGACCCAATGTCCATCAAAATGTCCATTTGTTCTTGAAGTAGATCAACTCGTTGGTTCACGGTCAATAGTCCAGAGTACAGGTGTTGATCTATAGCTCCTTGTTTTGCGAAAGCCTCTGCAGTTGAGCTGGACAGGCATTCAAAATCCACTGTTGGCACAGTTACTGCCAGGGCTGCAGCAGCCCCAGCAGCCGCCGTCAGAGTCTGCACTGCTACAGCAACCGCAGCTAAGATGTCAAAGTCTAATTACACTGAAGCGGGACCTGCAGGTTTTCTTCCCCGATCCGTATCTTTTAATTTTTCTCCCTACGAAGCTAACAAAGGCTCTGAAAACAACTTAAAAACCTCTATGTAAGCACCTCCTAACTCACCCTGAGTTTTCTTTTTATGACAAAATTAACAAACTTAATAAAGCACAAAATAGCAACCTTTCTTGAAAAACCTGTACAAACAGCAACAAAATGACTCTGGGGCAGCTAATGAAATGGGGTAAAAACCAGACGCCCAACAATTTTCCCCTATATATTTTTAAGTCCACAATGCCTTGACCCTTTTAATTTTTGTCTGATGCAATCTTCAAACTTTTTATACCTTTTGCACATAGAGTCACACCTGTTAGAGTTTTAAGTCCCATCAACCTTGCTTTCTTTTAGTGAAAGCCAGATCAGAGCAATCTTAAATTAGTTCTTAACTTAAAAGACATATTTAACAATACCAAATATGTTACCTTATAGAAACTAAATCAAGATTACTTGAATTAACTTAACAATTAATGTTTTAACATATTGATTTTACAAATTCATCAGATATTTTCTCTAACAAGCATATTTACTAAGATTAATCCTTATTTATGATAAATCTACTTTACTCATTCCTTATTGTTAACTTAAATTATCCATGAAACCTCAGGATATTCAACAAATATAAACCATCTCCTTTCTATTGAAGAAAAATCCTAGAAATATTGAAATGAAACACTCAATGTTTATAGAACATTCTATTAGTTAACCACCTAGAAAACAAATAAACTTATCTTTATTTTTATGTCTGAATGATTTAAATTGAACCTCTTTTATGTCACGTGAATTAAAGTCATTTGGATCCATTTTCTTTTTCCTTTTTCAATTCTAATTTATGAGCGCTCATCTATAGACCAATATGATACCATGTTGGACACACATAACAAACATGCAGGACAAATGTACACACAAACTATATACATGAACACGAACACATAGTACAAGTGTACACACAAACCAAAGCAAATTTCAAAGAATGCAGTAAAAAAACCAAAAAGGAAAAAACTCTAAATGCATAAAGTTGAGCTCAAAATCCAAAAATAAAACGGCCACATTTTTTCTAAAAGAGCATGCATTTATCCTATCAGTCTGCAGAGGATATTGAAAAATTTCACATTAAGGGAGGAGTTAAAATTCGCATGCAAGGTAAAACACAGAGACCCAAGAGGGCTGTTCATATCACCAGCTTTTAGCTGGGAGCCCTGTCTTTGAATTAATAATGAAGTTTACTGGCAACACAGTCGACATATAAATGATGGGTAAAGGTGAAGGAAGCACCTTTTGGAAAAAAACCCCAAGGATGTCTATCCGTTTCCTCACTTTCTTGAATAGTGAATATATACTTATCATATTATGCATAGTCATTAGTTTTTTATTTGCGAGACTTGTCTCATCAGCCGCTTGGGAATCCAAATAGGGTCTTGTTTGTCCTGCAGAAATACACAAACCGCTCCTCTTCCCCAAAACAGGACCAGATCAGGGCCCCTCCATTTACCATCAATAACATCCTTCCACATTACTGAAGGCTTTTGTTTTTTATTAGGATTCCAGTGTCTATCATCAGCAGATCGGCCTTCGACATCCAGGGTTAAAAAATTTAAAGTAATGAGAGCCTTGGCTATTCTATCACGGGGAGAAATATTCCCATCTCCCCTTTTGTTTTTGTAACATGATTTTAAGAGTTTGGTGGGCTCGTTCCATAATGCCTTGGCCTTGAGGATTATATGGGATACCAGTTTTATGAGCTATACAAAAACTAGTACAAAATGATTGAGAAAAAATAAATAAAAGTATATGCGGGCCCATTATCAGTTTTTATTTGTTTAGGGATACCCAAAGAACTAAAGGCTCCGAGACAATGTTGTCTAACGTCTCTTATTTTTTCACCAGCATGTAAGGATGCATACATAAACCCAGAAGCTGTATCAATGAAAACATGAATGTCCAAACTCCGGATAATGAGTAACATCCATTTGCCAAATATTAGACAAAAGTCCTCGGGGATTAATCCCAAGGTAAGGTACAGGCAAAAACTGGGCACATCTATTACAGTTTTTAACAAAGTCACAGGCTTGCTCCCTAGTGATGTCATACTGTTAACATGGAACTGTTCATGGAACTTAGAAGCTTGTTGCACCCCTGTGAATACAAACAACTGCCTGGTGGTATCATCAGTGATGGAATTTCCTGAACTCAAAGGCCCAGGCAATCCTGTGTGTGCCCCAAGATGTCCTACAAATACAGGATGTTTTCTTTCCCAAAGCATAGATTGTATTTGTGAAAACATGGCAAAAACAGGAGTTCGAGAGCTTATATAGCCCGTGGTCTCCAAAGGAGGGATGCTGTTAGCTATATAAGCACTATCAGTGTAAATATTGATAGATTCAGAAGTAAATGAAGCAAGAGCCAAAATGAATGCCTGGAGCTCTACCAATTGAGCGGACTTGTGAGGTGTAAGTAAGCACTCTGACTGTCCTTGGTATGAAATTGCAGCTGTTCCAGAAGAACCACCATCAGTAAAAACAGTGCAAGCTCCAGGGCTAGGTGTAGAAGGAATTACTATTGGAAAAATAACAGGATGTTTAATGAAAATTGAAAGTTTGGCAGATGACTGTCAAAGGTGGCAGGAGTGCTACATCTAAGTACTGCCCATGATTCATTATTGTTAGTCAAAACATCTAATTGTGATTTGGAGTAAGATACAATAATAAATTCTGGATGTTTGCCTAAAATTTGAGTAGCTATGGTTATTCCCCAGTTAATGAACTGAGCTACTAATTCGGGGTAAGGCTGGATAACCTTCTTTGGGGACACAGACAAATGAATCCAGAGTAAGGGGCCATGCTGCCATAGGACCCCTGTAGGTATGAATTGGGATGAGATAACAACAAGTTGCAAAGGAAGGCTCAGATCTACACGATTGCAATGGACTTTACTCAGAGCCTTCTCCACCCTTTCTAAGGCTATTTTTCCTTCTTTTGTAAGAAACCGGGGGGATGTAGGATCATAAGGTCCTTGAAGGATGTCAAAAAGAGGCTTTAGTTCTGAAGTAGATAAAGGTAGAGAAGAACAGATCCAGTTATCTCCTAGCAATTTTTGAAAATCATTGTCTTTAAATTATTATGACATAATTGAATTTTTAATAATTGAGTTTGAACTTTGAGACTATATGAAGATCATGCTCTTTTAGCACCTGAATTGTTTGTTGAATTTTTTCATGTAAGATATGCATATCTTATGGGCCAATAAAATATCATCCAAATAATGAATTTTAATTAAAGTAGAGCATGATTTTCAAACAACCTGCAGTACTTTGTCTATGAAAATCTGACACAAGGTGGGACGATTGGACATACCCTGAGACAAAACTTTCCACTGAAATCTCTAGTATGGTGTATCATAATTAATAAATGGAATTGAAAAGGTAAAACATGGCCTATCTTCTGGATGGATAGGAAAAAAGAAAAAACAATCCTTGATACCAATGGCTATAATGTAATATTTTGGGATAGCCACAGGATTAGGCAAACCAGGTTGAGTAGTGCCCATAATCACCATGGTCGCATTGATAGCATGAAGATCTTGTAACAATCTTCATTTACCCGATTTTTTCTTTATTACAAAAATAGGGGTGTTCCAAGAAGATGCAGAGGGTTCTACATGACCTAAGCTTAATTGTTCTTCAACCAATTGTCAAGCCACAGCGAGTTTTTCTTTACTAAGGGACACTGAGCGACCCAGATATGATCATTATAGGCTTAATTTTTTCAGTGGCCCCTACCCAAAATTACAACCTAGTTCCTCTTTGCCTCGCTATTTGATTGCAGCAGGCTCTACTCTGCCCTGTAAGTTCTTTTCCAGGGATATACCCTTGATTTGTCATAATTACTCCCATTTGTTGAAGGACA
>PVKS010046832.1:0-13111 GCA_004027875.1 Aplodontia rufa | reverse complement strand
GAATTTCATGCTGCTCAAGTATCAAGTGAAAGAGCCATTCACCAAGGATGATGTGCTGCAGTTGGTCATTGGTGAGGCTGAAGGCCACATCAGTGAAATCCTCCTCCGAGCCTCTGAGCACTTGGAGGTGATCATTGGCCTCGAGTTGAAGGAAGTGGATCCCTTCAACCACCGCTATTGTCTCTCCATCATGCTGGGTCTCACCTACGATGGGATGATGAATGATGAGGATGGTATACCCAAGACAGGGATCCTGATTCTTATGCTGAGTTTATCTTCATAAAGGGCAACCGTGCCACTGAAAATGAGGTCTGGGAAGTGCTGAGTGTGACGGGGATCCGTCGTGATGAGAATCACTTCATCTTTGGGGATCCCAAGCAGCTCATCTTCCACGAATTTGTGAAGGAAAAGTACCTGGAATACCAGCAGGTGGCCAACAGTGATCCTGTGCAGTATGAGTTTCTGTGGGGTCCATGAGCCCATGCTGAAACCAGCAAGATGAAAGTTCTTGAGTTTATGGCCAAGGTTCACGGAATCAGCCCAAGTGACTTTCAGGATAAGCATGAGGAAGCTCTCCTAGAGGAAGAAGTGAGAGCATTAGCCAGAAATTCAGTCTGCTCTGGCCCTGGTCCCATGACCACTGTTAGTTCCAGTGACATAGATGGAAGTTTCTCCCATGTCCAGTAAAGCCAGAGATAGTTCCTTCATGTGTTAGTCAAGGCCAGTGTTCTGTGTTGAAACCATGTACATCTCTAGGGAAAATGTAGGTTTTGAAGTTATGTAGAATATATCTTCCATTTGTTTTGCTCGTGTAACTTGACAATGTGTTCCTTTATTTTCTGATATTTGTATTATTCAAATGTTGTTCAATAATGTTTCATTTTGAAATTTCCAAGTTTTACATGATAACTGTCACACATTGCTTGCTATTTATGAGGTTGGATACTATGTCCCTTGTTGTAACCAAATTTGGAAGTCATCCACTTATTTTGTGATCTGTAGTAGCATAACATTGCATTTCTCTTAACATTTCTTTGGGAATATATAAGAACTCAGATTTAATATACTGGCCATCAAAAGCAAGGAATAAAAGTGTTTAAAACATATTCAATTGTTAACACTTTAATTTCTTTTAGTCTATTTTGTAAAACACAATGACTTATATGTGGATTTTTTTAGCCCTTTATATGGTATAATGAAAGTAAATCAAAATAAATTATTTTTGTGCCCCCTCGTCATTTATTCTCCAAACCTGTATTGAAACCCTGCTTTGGAAAGCAATGCACCAAAACTACAAATGACAAGATATCAGGACTTGGATCTCCCCGTAGAATGTTGTTGTAATATCTGTAGTCTTAAAGGGGTGGTGACAGGATTTTCTAATAGCTAGAGGATAAGTGTAAACAGGGTATGGATAGAGGTGAGCAGTGCATATAAGTTTTTCAGGTAAGTGTTTTCCTTGCAGCACTGCATTTTGGGGTTTCTGAAATCCTCATATTCATCAGTGGAAATTTATTTGTCATTAAGTTAGATGTTGGGTCAGATAAAGCTGAGGGAATAGTGCTCAGAAATCAGACCAAATGGTGTTTCTCAGATTTTGAACCCACATGCTTGTAATGGAAAATTTCTCTAAGCTGTTACTTTTGGTTCATAGTCAATTGGAAGAAAAAATCCAACCTGTAACAGAGACAGAAAATGTCTCCATTCACGCTGCAGTACAATTGTGTCATAGGTAAACAGTGTTTTAAATGTATCCTCGCAAATTAGTTTCTGAGAAAAAAGTGTATCTTGACATTATTTAGTAGAATCCTCTGAGGCAGGGATTGGTGTATAATCAGAGAGCCAGTGCTCACTTCACTGAAAAAAAATTTAAGTGGGTTATCTTTTCTCTGATATGGAAAACAGTAAGCAAGAGTGATAATTTGGTGGAGGTGATATGAATGACAGAAGATGAGTTAGATCAAAGGGCACCTATGATTAAGAGAAATAATCTTGGACCTCTGCATTTGTATTTTATTCAAGTCTGGATATCACCAATTCTGACTAAATGAAGTATCAAACTCCAAGGTCAAAGAAATATGAATTTTTACTTATTGAGGAATATTTTTGTCCCTTGGGATATTCCATATCCTATATACTTTGTTTTCAGAGGATTTCTGGATTTAGAAAATACAAATGAAAGTGTGTAATGATGTGCAGTCAACATAACAAAGTCAATAATTGCTATTCATAAAAGCCATAAGACATTCCAGATACTTTGCCATGTTTTCATATATTTACTCACACTGCAATAATCCTAGAGTATAGGGATTATCAAATCAAATCCACCTACATATGTATTCAGGCTCTGAGGGCTTGTCATAACCAATTTCACATATCTACTACATGAATACAGGGACAAGATCTCTTTGAATAAATGTAAACCTCACTCTGTTGCAAACTGCACACCTGGAGTCAAACCTCTGTCTCCTAATTTATCTCACTTCTCAATATTCCTTTGTGGCTCTCAACAATAAAAAGTATTTTTATTAATTAACTTAAAAAAGATTTAAAATGGATATTGTAAAGAAGATTATACACAATTTGAGGTGTGTCTGAGTTCTACATTTTCCTAGAGTCTTACTTCCGTTTGCTGCAGGGTTACTGAACAAGTATCTCTACCCAAGGGTTTCTATTTTTGTCTTTACTTAAAACATGCTGCTTTCAAACAGCATTCTACCAGGGCTTCTCAAACAGAGCACACACGTTTCCAAAATAGAATCTGATTTGCTGTCCTGCACAGTATCATCTACTGAAGGCGAACTACTGTTCTCAGCGGAGCAAGCATTGCAGAATTAACTGTTTTCCCCCTCACTTACAGCATTCCAACCCCTTGACATCCCCATTCCACAAGCTACCACTACTCTGATGGCAACATTCTATTCCAGGTGGAAAGTAAGCTTGATGATGTAATTTAGGTCTGACCACCCTCCTGGGCATCTCTATCATATTCTAAAAATATTTTCCCAGGAATCTATGTATAGAGCCTCATATGTTACAAAATCAATTTTTTGGAGGGGATATAACCCTGAATTGGGACAGGATGATTAGAAAACATAGTGATATTTCCAGAGGAGTTTTATTTGAAAGTGTCTACTGATAATACAGATATAGAAATGAACTTACCAATGCAGTTGAACACAGTGCATAAATTATTTGTTCATGTCATCTACATGAGGTTTTGAAGAAATGAGGAGAGTCTCCTGAGATTAGTTACTTAGATTCCACTGGACTGGATATAGTCTGCCATGGTATAAGAGTGTGAGTGCTCACTTCATTCAAAAAAAATTTTATTCTATTTATTTATTTTTTTTTTGGTACTAGGGAATGCAGCCAGAGACTCTGAATTACTGAATCACACTCCCAGCCCTTTTTAAAATATATATATATTTTAATTTTAAGAAAGAATCTTGCTAAGTTGCTCAGAACGTCATTAAATTACTAGTGCTGACTTTGAACTTGTGATCCCCCAGACTCAGCCTTCAAGCATCTGGAATTACAGGTGTGGGTCACAATGCTGGGGTTCATTCATTGGAGAATTATACATTTATCTTCACTCTAATTTAGCAAAACATAATCAATGGCAAACTTTTTGCTGGAAGTTACATGAATGAAAAATTAGAGTTGAGTTAACCACCAAAGATACTAATTAAGCTTCTGTGAATGGTGGTAGAAGAAGAAAGACCAAAGACCATGCAAATAATTTTGTAAAAAATACCATAAGGATGTATTCGTGTAATTCCAAGAGACCTTCCAGGAGTTGAAAAATATTTCATTAGAAGATAAGTGATTGGGGCTGGAGTGATGGCTCAGTGGTTACAGCACTTGCCTGGCATGTGCAAGTACGTGGGTTCAAACCCCATCATTACGTACACAGCAGTGTCCACGCAATGAAAGCCAGGTGAAAAACTAAACAATAAAGTTGATTTTGTCTTTCTCTCTCTCTTTCTCTCTCACTGTCCCTCTCTCTTTACAAAAAATAAGAAGACATAATATTGCTGATTATCAAAAATAAAAATTCTTCATCTTTTCATCTTTTTTCCACTTCCTGTTATTACACACCCCAGAAAAAAAACACTGAGTTTTCCCCTCTATTTATACTGAATCTTATACAACATTTTGGTTATATTCCTCTTGAAGGTATTATGTTTTGACCACATATGTGTAAGTTGTAAAATATTTTCATCCTATTGAGATTTCCAAAATAATTGCATAGGTAAAGGCAGTAAAGTAGTATTTAATCAAGAAGGCAAAATCTCAGTGCTTTTCATAGCTTGTTGTGAGCCAGTGCTTGCAATTGACTGTGTAAAATGGTTGGATATAAAAGTATAAGATTTTTTAAATGTTGCTGTATTCAAGAAGATTTTACTGTATCAGGAAAAGAAAAAGGTGATTGTTATAAACATTCTAAAGTTACTTTCTATTGAGCACTTACTATGTAGCAGTACTTGTAAGAGACTAAGTGTTTATCTGTACCTCTTCTTCATCTCCTTCTTGGGTATACGAGAAGACTACAGTACCAAGTGTACTTCTCATTGAAGCACACTGGGTTCTATTCCAGCTTTTGGCCTTCACAAATAAAGCTTCTGCATATGTGCAGAATTTGGTGTTCATGTGTAAACATGATGATTTTCCCTTTCTAGGAAAGTATAAAGTAATGACCTATGAAAAATCAGTATATTATCACTTTAGTAGAAACTTGTGAATGATTTTTCAAAGGACCCATGACATTTCATATTCTGCAATAAATGTTTGAGTGTATTAGTGTTCCCCCTGCTCCATATTCTCACCAGAACTTGATATTTATACCAGTTTTTGAAAGCATTCTAATAGATGTTTAATGACATTTCACAGTGGTTTAAATTTACATTTCCTTAAATTGTAGTGATGTCTAACATGGTTTCTTCTGCTCATTTGGCTTCCATATGTTGTAGTTGGTAAAGCATGTGCTCATATCTTATGCCATTTTATATTTGTACTTTGTTTTTTAATGTTGAGTTTAGAGTATTTTTTTAGAAAGCAATTCCTGTGACAGATATGTGATTTGCAAATATTTTCTCTCAATGTGTGGATTGCAATTTTCTTCTTTTATCTGTGTCTTTTATCATGGCAAAATGTTGTAATTTTGATTAAGACTAATATAGAGATGTTTTCTTTTATGGATCAAAAGTCAAATGTAAGAACTTTTCACAGGAGAGTAGGGGGGTATGCCTTGGAGTTAGATTAAGTCTATAGTCACAGGTGAATAAAATGACAGGTTTTGTTGGAGGGAACTTTTTAAAGTTTCATGTTAATAACTCCAAGAATCTTAGGTTCAATGGGAATTGTATTGTATCATGTCATAAATCTGAAGAGGTACTTCAAACAACATGTGCCAGCCAATATCAGTTAGTTCATATTAAGGTAGCAGATGTAAGTTTATTTGCTTAGGACATTATTGCAAATGCTATATTAACCACTTGAAGTCACTTAATGGTTGAGAATTAACATTTTATGATTGTTTAATAGAATATAAAGAACGGACTAGAAATATTCTAGTGAATATCAGAAGGAAAGACACATAGAAATTCTGTTGATGAAACTGATGTACATACACACATACGCATGCATATTGTTAATAAATATTGCTTACATGTGCAAGTACATACAATATTCTTCTTATATGTGATAACAAAAAGAAAATCATCACCGTACATCACGCCATTATAAATAATGGCAGAAACAAGTTTATATACCAAACTCTTCAAATTCAGAATAATATGCCATTAGGAGAAGTCTTATTATGATGGGGGGAGGAGTAGGTGAGGAGGTGGGAAAGAGAAGGTCAAGCAAGGAAAACAGGTTATAAATACTGTTTTGTACACTTTACTACCCTGAGAAACAACAAACATTCCCACAAAGACATATAAAATTGAAAAGTAAAAAAAAACATTTGTATATATGTACGTTTATAGCTATAATTGGGAGAAATGCACATAGATATGAGACTGGGGAGTGGGTAGGTTGGAGAATAGTAGGTAAGGATCAGTTTCAAGTTACATTGTCATGTCGTGAGCACTTATGAATGTGCAATATGAATCCCTTTACTATGTAAGTCTATGATATATAAAATAAATATATAAGTAAATAAATAGTGACAAAAATTTGGGGGCTCAGAGAATCTGGCTTATTCAGATTTTCTATGCAATAAGTACATTTAAAGGACAGAAGGTCTTCCATAGGATAATTCTAGCAGGTAAAGGACAGGAATTCCTCAGCATGTTTTTTCTCTAGCAGATCACACTCTGTCCAAGGTCCCCTGCATTATGCTAATCTCTGACACATTCTTTTTTATAAGAGTTAGAAAAAAAACTCAGACCATTAAGGAAGGGAATATTGCCCATAAAGCTTTAAATCAGAGAGACACAATTCCAAATATAAACTGTCACCGTACATTACAGCAAAGGGGAAGAGGGCATATCTGCCTCTTCTATATAACCAGGAAGACTATAGGATTCTGTCTCTAGATATGAGAAGTGAGGTGCAGGGACATTTGGGTTTGGGAACTATTTCTGCAGATAAAAAAGTGTTCCAACCCTTCTCTCCTCTTTTCAAAGATGCCCCTCATCCTGAGGGCTGTGGTAAATGCCTATAATCACATCCACCTTGGAGGACTGCAAATTGTAACCTAGCCTCAGTGACTTAGTGAGAGCCTCTCACAAAATAAGAAATTAAAAGACTTGGAGAGATTTCTCAGTGGTAGGGCACCATGTGGTTCAACAACAACTCTTCCTCAGACTCAGACTTCCCTGTTTTGGAGACACCTAGCACTCTACAGCTCTCTTCAGGTACCTTAACAAGTTCTCTCAACCATCACCACCACTGCAGCTATATAATGCACAATAAATAAAGTGTGAATGGATCCACATGGAGAAAACTCCAAGCATGTGCCAGGTCTAGCAAGACAATGAATGTTTGTGAAGAAACCATCTAAGAAGGAGGTGGTTTGTTACAGATTTCACCACTCTCCATCCCTCTTTTCCTAATTTACTTTCTTTCACCCCTTTCTCCCTTCTGCCATATCTTACATCTTCCCCATTTTTCTCTCTTCATTATTCTTCAAATGCTATTTTTTCTAATAGTTTCAAAACCTCAGCTAATGAATGATATGGTTATATATTTACTATATTCTATCAGGTTCAATAGTAGGACTTTGGGTATTCTGTATAAGAGAGAAACCTACATCATTTTTCAGTCTGTTACAGGATAATGTGGCATTGCAATGCATGTTTCTTCAGAATATTGAAGAAGCCAGCAGTAAAAAAATATTTTCAAGAAATTGAGGGGCTGGAGCGATTGCTCAGTGGTTACAGCACTTGCCTGGCATGCACGAGAGTACATGAGTTCCAATCCCAGCACCCACATACACAACTAGCGAAAAACTCAATAAAAATTGCTTTTCTCTTTCTCTCTCTCACTGTCTCCTCTTTCTTTAAAAAAAATTGAAATGAACAATTCAAATGATAGCCAATTCCTTGTTTCCATGATAAATCTATTGTTCTGTAAATTAAAAATGCATACTTGGATTTTCTTGGATTATGAAGCATATAGGAGAAATCAAATATGAATATATTACATGGCATGCTCATTAGCTCATTTATTCCTATCACTTATCAGCACCATGGAAGTCACTGTGCTGTTTCTAGGGATGCTCTGATTTTTGTGCCTAGGAGAAATTGGAAGGAGATTAGATATCATGGTAAATATGAGAAAGAAAATTATGGAGGTAATAGTTCAGATAAGAGCAGTCACCTGTTAATGTCCCTTAGCAGTGGACATTTAGGAAACTGCTTGTTCTTCCATAAGTTTAGCTATGATGAGGATAAAACAAAGCTGTTGATGTAACTTATTCAGATATTTCACATCTATGCCCATCAGGGTTATTAGTCCGTAATTTCCTTTCCTCGGTGTGCCTTTATTAGATTTGGTATTGGGTTTATGCTTGTCTCATAAAAAGTATTTGGAAGTATTCCCTCCCATTCAAGTTTATGGAATAAATGAACAGAGTGGTGTTAGTTCTTCTGTAAAGGTGTATTAGAACATCAGGTCCTGAGCTTTTCTTTTCTGTAAGGTTTTATATGTTATTTCAATTCCTTCACTTGACATATGACTATTTACAATTTCCATATATTCCTCATTTATTTTGGGTAGATTACAGGTCTAGAAATTTGTCTGTGTTTGGAGTTTTTCCTTTTATTGAAGTATAAGTTTAAAAAATAGTTACAGACAATCTTTTGGATATCACAGGCATGTTTGAATATATCTCCCTTTTTGGCCTAATTTTTCTTTTATTTGCCTCATTTTTGATTAGCTTCAGTAATGATTTTTCAACCTTATCTTTTCGCTATTATTGTATTGGGTGTCTATATTCAGGTTACTATTGTCTTTTCATCAATTATTTGTATTATTTTATTCTCAATTTCACTGATTTCACCTCTGAATCTTATTATTTCCTCTACTGGTTTTCAGGAAGTTTGTTCTACTTTTTCTATGGACTTTAGGTGGAGCATATCCTTATTTATTCATTTTTTTATTTATTTATTTTTCATGTACGCACTCAAAGCTATAATTTTTTCTCTTAGAAATGCTTTCATACTGTCCCAGACAATTTCATATGTTTTAATCTCTGTTCCCATTCGTTTTGAAGAATTTCTTCATTTAAATTCTCATTTCTTCTTTGATCCATTATTCACTAAAGAGAACGTTATTCAATCTCCATGTGTTTTTGTGGTTTCTGTCTTTTTCTTGCTGTTGATTTCTAGCTTCTTTCCATTGTGTTCTGATAAGATATAATAGATTATATCAATTTTTTGTATTTGCTCAGTTTTCCTTTGTGGCCTAGAATATGATCTGTTTTGTTATATCTTCCATGTACAGCTGAAAAGATAGAAACTTCAGCTCTTTGAAGGGATGGAAGAGTCTGTATATATCTGTCAGTTTCACTTGATTTCTAGTGTTCTTTCAGTTGGAGATATCATCATTGACCATTTATTTTATTGACTTTTCTACTCGGGATCTGGATGTTTTGAAATTGGCCATTATTATTTGGTAGGGTGTTTATGCAGTTTGCTATCACGATCTATTTTTCCAATGCAATTTAGTGTGTTAATGGATGGGACATAAACGTTTAGAATGGTTTTATCTTCTTGTTTGAATGCTCACTTTACTAGAATGTAGTGGCCTTCCTTGCATCTTCTCATTTAGTTTTGCATGAAATCTACATTTTGAGGTATGAGTATGGATACTTCTTCTTTTCATGGACCATATGCCTGATATAGATTCTGCCATCATTTTGCCATCAGTCTATGGGTGTCTTTTCTTATAATGAGTCTCTTAAAATCAGCATGTAGTTAGTTTCTGTTTTTCATCCAATCTGCCAATTTGTGTCTTTTACTGGGTAGTTGAGACCATTAATATTCAGTGTACTATGGATATATGTTTGTGGTTTGCTGAAGTTTTTGTATTTTCCTCCTGTTTATCCTTCTTTATTTATTGAGATTTTTTTTTAATTGAGGGTTTAGGGAGTTATTCTTTCTTTCTTCTGTCTTAAGTTTTCTTTTAGTATTGTTTGTAATGCTGTTTTGTTGCTCATTAATTATTTTAATATATTCTGTTCATGGAATGATTTTACTTTCCTCTCAAATTTGAAATAGAATTCTGCAGGGTATAATAACCTCAGCTGATAGTTGTTCTCTTTTAGGACTTAAAGTGTCATTCCAGGCCATACTTGTGTTTAGGATCCAAGCTGAGAGGACAGAATTGATCCTTATTGGTAGCCTTTAAATGTGCCCTGAAGTTTCTCTCCTAAAGGTATTACTGTTCTTTTCTCTTCTCTGTGCTGAGCATTTTGATTATGATACGTCTCAGTGAATTTATCATTTGGATGGTCAATTTGGATTCCTGTCAACCTCTGGTATGTAGATGTCTATCTTGTTTCTAATGTCAGAGAAACGTTCTCTAAATATCTCATAGAAAAGGTTCTTTGGGCCTTTAGTTTGTAAAACCATGTTTTCTTCTATTCCAGTGATATTCAGATTTGGTCTTTAAGGTTGTCCTAGAGATCTTGTGTAATCTGTTCATGTTCTACAATTTTTTCCCTGCTTTGTGTATATTGCTGATCATACAGTTTGTTCAATGTCAGAAGTTCTCACTTATATGGCCTAGATCCTATCTTGTACAATGTCTAATGAGCTTGTGAAGCCTTAATGTGAGTTTATAATTTGATTGAGTTTATCTTTCTTTTCTAAAGGTTTTGCTTTGTTTATTTTCACTATTTCTCTTTATTTTGAAAAATGGTCTCACACCCCTTGTACTTGCTCTCTTAATTCTTCCTTAAATATTCTTTCAGTTCATTAAACTATTTGGTAATCGTGTTTTCATAAATATTCCTTTGCTTTCAATGACTTCGCTGTCAGTGGGCTTCTTTTTTGGGGAATTGTGGATTTGGCAATATATTTGTTTGCCTATATTTTTATATTTTCTAAGTTCTTGTTCTTGACTTCAATTGGAATGGATTACTTTTCCTCTTTTTCTTGTGTATTTTTGTGTATAATTACTTATTTGCTCCATGTCTGCTCTCTGGATTTGAAGTATGAGTAGATGCCAAGGGATGGGCTCTGTATTCCAATTCTGATTGACCCTCCCGGAGTACTTATTAAAGTTTTGGGTTTATATTTTGTGTGTATATCCTCTCTTCTTTGCATTGAAATAATATCAAGGAGAGTTTAGTTCACAAGAAAACTCTCAAAAGTGTGAACATAAGAGTTTCCCTGTAGATTACCAGAAAAGTACACAATAGGGGAAACAAAAAACCACAAGAAGCACTGCAAACAACCTAGAGAATTAAATTGATTAGTAGGTTGCTTCTATGATATTTACAATGTTAACTGTCACCAAAAAACAGGAAGCAGAGGCTCATTACTTCCACCAATGAAAAAGATAAGGAACCATGAATTATACCTGGCATTAGAGCAAACAACTGTTGTCAAAGATGGCCTCCCTGGAAAAAACCTCACCTTATCAGAGGATATCACTTCCACTGATTAAAAGCACATGAAAAAGGCTAGGAAGAAGCATTGGTTGAGTGAGGAAGAGATTTATTGGGGAAAGAACTGGATCAGATCATGTTATATGCAAGTGACAATGTAAGACAATAAAATTCACCATTCTTTATAAATAATATGGACAAATTAAACAGTTGAGCTTCAGTTAAACCCCTGTAAGCAATTCATATAAGACCCTATTTAGGAAAATTTATGTGACATATAATTGTTCTTGGTTTCGGTGAGTGGGTATACACTCATGATTCCCAATTATCTGCTCCTTCCTCTACTCATAGTGGTCCAAACAAACTTGAATTATTTTTCCTGTAGATGGATCACAGAAACTAAAATTTACTCTAATCTTCACTTCTGTCTTGGAGCTAGACTTAGGAAAATTATCTTTTGACAGGAAGGGGATCTGGACAGAAAGGAAGGAAATCTGCACAAACAGGCCAAGAATTATCTAGGCAGACAGGCATTGCCATGATTTCTCACTTGGTCTGTTAGCATAGGATCACCCACTTTCTGTTCAATCACGTTGGGGCACAGATGTCCATCCTTTATGACCATGCAGTGGGGTCTCCACAGAAACCAAATGAATAGAACTTTGAGAAGTTCTGTAAAGCTGTATATACGAAGGCTCAAAGGAAGACAAGTGAGAACTCTTTGGAACCAGAGGTATGTCTTTTCCAGGCTGTTTCTTTGTATCATTTAAGACAATCCTTGATGATCAACCAAAAAATATAGTTATAGTGTTCCATGGTTTCTGTGAGCCATTTAATCAGACCTGATGTGGGGGATAAAGAAGCCCTCATTTGTATCCTCTTAGTTAGATATTATGAAGCTCAGACTTGAGAATGGATCTGAAGTGAGAATGATAGTGTAGAATGAACCCAACTGTAGCCACAGATAAGTTTATGTAAGGTGTTTTAATTAAATATGAAAGCTCCAGTTTAGAGAAGTATAAATATTGAGGGACTGCGGTTCCAGAGAAATTTCTACGGCTTTAATTCAGTCATTAGCTACTGTAGTCCACATTACAATCATCATGGAGGCTTAAAAAAGTTACCATTGACTGGATCCTGGGCCAGAGGGATGACAAGTCTGATATCAGCCTCTGCAACTTAGTGAGATTCTGTCTCAAAAAAAAAAAAAGAAAAGAAAAGAGAAAAAGAAAATCATAATAGCTCAGTGATAAAGCTAGCTGGTATACAATCTCCAGTACCAAAGAAAACTAATTACTAAATGAATAGGACCTAATGTGGAAAACCAAAATCAAATCACAGATTTAGGGAAGGAAAGTCAATGCTGACACTTTCACAAAACTCTTCAGGTGGTGATCACACCTACCTAGGATTTAAAATTATTGGAATTACAGACTTATTTCTACAGTGCGGTTTCAGGAACTTGACTTTTCTTCTCTCATCTCTATTCAAGAAGGATTGAACAAATTTCATAGGTTTTATCTTGTCTGGGAAATATAAATATAGTTTTCTGCCTTTCTCATTGCTTTGTGATTTGTTTGTCCCCATAATTTGTGATCTAGGCATAACTTGGATAATGTCTGCATTAGGCAAGTTTCTGGTCACTACCACGTGTTTGACTCTCCTCTTCCTAATCTCAACTTACTGTTGTTTTCCTTATATACAGATCAAAAAAGAGACTCATTGACATAGCGGAAGTCAACAACATATCAAGTGTGAGCAGAATTGCTGCAGTCTCCTGCACATTTCTTCTTGAGGTGGGTAATATGGGGCTTAAGCTGTGCTGGCTGTAGATGCAGAATTGCTATTAGGACTTCTTCAGGTGTAGTTCATCTAATGATAACTGCTTCTTTATTGAAGGACAAGCAAAACCCCAAAGGGGTGTGTACTCTTAAATGACACTCAAGAGATTGTTATCTTAAGCATTTTTCCATAGGTGTTAGTTTGCAGGCTTATCTCATGTGAATGATAGTGGGTTACAAAAGAATGTTATACTCTCTCTTAATG
>PVKS010046831.1:0-13111 GCA_004027875.1 Aplodontia rufa | reverse complement strand
CCTGTGGATAAACTTTACTGATCACACATCACCATCACGTTCCGACACTGAGGAGAGTAACACCACGTTGGGGCTCCCCATCCAATTTTTGACAGGGTCGCGGACTTGGGGAAGCCGGTTCTGTTTTTCTGAGATCCATGCCCATACCTTTGCTCAGCAATGTTCTCTGACCAGTTCTCGGAGACTTTTTTAGTTACGCTGTGCTAAGATTTGACTCGTAATATTTCCAGCTTTTCCATAAAGATGTGCAATAAATATAAACGAGGCTACAGGAACAAGGGTTGTCAGGAAGCCAAAGCTGCAAGAAAGGTCTGAACCTCTGAACACAGTGCGGGCGGAGACGGACGGCCGCGTTGCCGCACGCTTTACAGTTGCTTCAGCCCCCTGCGTAATCGAGCTACTAGGATTTTAATACGTGGACTGAAAGCTGTTGCTTCAGATTGGATGAAATACTAGCCAAGGTTCCGAAATGTCGTGAATGTTGTGCTAATGCGTCCTGTGCTTTGGACTTCTTGGTTCTGTCCTTGATGCAGTTATTACTCTGTGTAATACTCTGGAAACACTTTAAATCCCTATTTAAAATCTGTAAAGTCTTCTACCTAAGTGTGTTATTAATTTTTAAGGTTCTGCTTTAGAATAACCACATATTTGTAACCAGAAGTGTGGTGAAAGGAAATGAATTTGTACCTGAATTAGAGTAGTTTCAGAAGGAACCCAAGGGGAATTATGTGGGGAGGACCTTACTTTGCTGAGTAGATCTTTGTTTACGACCCTAGTTAAGGGATCTCAGGGGGGACTTTGCTCCTTGCCCCCTGAAACTTTTAGGAGAAAATTCCAATTTGGTGTAAGTTTTTGCCAAAGGAGAAAAAAATAAATATTGAGACTTTAGAAACCTGAAGTGGGGTGTGGGGTGGGCTGAACATGGGCCCCCAGATTCACGTTGACATCCTAGTTGCCCAGGCCTGCCACCAGGGGTGTTCAGAGACGGAGTCTTTAAAGAGGGCTTTACTAGGAAGTCTCTCGGGTGGGCCCACTGGGATTGGGCTCCTAATTGTGAGATGTTGGGACATAGGGACACAGCCACGTGAGGACACAGGGAGAAGACATCTCGGAAGGAACCAGCCCTGTAGCACTTGACCTCCTGAACCGTGAGGCAGCCTGGGTCTAGCCACAGCACGCCAGCTACTTATGGGAGTGAAAGCCAGCCAGACACAGGGGGGCTCTGTGCCCTGCAGAGGGTCCTGGTCTACAGGAAGTTGTTTCCTTTTAATTCTCTTGATTTGAGAAGAGAAAGGGCCCAGGGCATGGGTACTTTAGAGGAAAGGGCAGGGGTGGAAGTCCCCTGCCAGGCCTGGAAGGTCAAAAGCCCAAGAATCCTTCACTCCTCCAAATCTTCCCTGGACCCAGGCGGCGGCCCATGGAGACCTCCACTTCCCCTCCTTCAGACAGAGCTTCTCTCCCCGACCTCTCCACAGGAACTGGGCCCAGCACCTGTCTCCATCATAGCCTCCCTCCTCTCTTTCTTCACCCTCACCCTCCACAGGGGCCTCCCATGGCTTCTGGGAGGCACTAACCTGCAGAAATAACCCCCTTTATTGAGTTCTCTCTCAGGTTAAGAGCTTCTTTTGCATTTCCTTACCTCCACAGGCAGCTTCATCAAAAGCATGCGGTCTCTGCACGATTCCTGCACAGTCTTGTGGGAGCAGACTGTGCTACCCAGCAGCACCAGTTGGAGCAGGCGATCTAACCTAACTCATAGCCCACTTCCTTCAGGAGGCTCCTGCTCTTTGGGCCAAGTTGTGCCAGAATGGGGGCGGGGGTGCTAAACTTAGTTTCACCAACTTCACCAAACTTTTGTGTATTTATGCAAAACACCTCTGTTGGCAGCTCCTCCTATGTGTGCAGCCGCACCTCCTGCCATGAGCTCACTGGGACTCAGTATCCCAGGCACACAGGGCTTGAGACATCCCCCCAACAGTGGAGAACTCCAGCCAAGAGTGTGGTGTGCTCCTTAGAACAGTGGTGACAGAGGAGGCAGAGCCAGGGCACCTGCTGTCCAGGGCCCTCTTTTCAGGTCCATGTGAAATAAAGCTGCCCACACCACGTTGCTAGACCTGGGTGCAGCAGAAATCTCCCTGTTCTCATCCTGTGGGACGGGGACCTGGTGTGGTAGTCTTCACACAAGCCCGTCAGTACCCTTGTGAGGCAAATCCTCCACTTTGCCGGCACTCAGCGTTGGGTTCCTGTATCTCTGATCCCTTGGTCAGTACCTGTGCAGCGAAGAGCTTACTCCATCTGAGATGTGCTGCAGGTGACCTGGTCTGTCCTTGAGTGTGCCCTGGGTGGTCTCCACCAGATGGGGAGTGTTTGGCACAGCCTGAGTCAGCCTGCAAATTTTAGGGTGGACTTGGGGGCTTCCAGTGCTGCTTCCTGGCTTGGCCAGGTCAGGCAACTGTTCTGAGGGTCTGCAGTCTTATCTTGGTATCCGCTGGAGCTTGCAGGTCCTGGTGACATGCTCAGGCCCCTGTGATAAGCCCGGATCCCCCACCTGCCAATGCCCATCCTCACTGACTCCCTCCCCAGCACCTTAGGGACTGTTGCTCCAGCCTCCAGTGCCACTCAGGGCTCCAGAAACCTGGCTGCTACCCACCCTGTGGCTCCTTCCCAGCCTACGATGTGTACCTGCCCCTTCCAGGATGGGCCAGAGCTGCTCTGCTGGCTTTCTCCTCATTCCACAAATGCCTTCTGGGACTGGGGCTCAATGCTCCCACCAGGGAGTACTCCAAGATGCTGGGCAGAGGAAACAGCTGCCCTGAGACTACACCCACATTTCCAGAGAGCTGCACGTGGCTGAGCCCACAATGCTCCTATAAATAGGAGCAACCATCAGTGAGACCTGGGGGAAAACTGGGTGATGGACATTTTTAAGGTGATTAAGTGCATTCAATTGCTGGACACTCTGGGGAATCAGTCCCCAAACAATCTCCATTTCCCAGGCACTGGTCCCAGGATGGAGTCAGAAAAGGAATGTGGCTCTTAGCTCCATCTGGTGAGCCTCATCAGCCTTGTGACTCTGGTAAGGGTTGCGGGCATCTGCACAGGACAGAAGCTGCTGGTTGTGGGTCAGGAAGCTGGCCTGGAGCTAGAAGGAGCAGCAGCTCTGGGCACAGCTGGGTGGCAAGGATGGGAGTGCTGGGGCACACAATGCTAACAGATGTCTTCATTCTCTCCTGAGCTTGGGTGATAGGACTGGACCCTTCTTGAAGGCATATTACACCCTTCCCACAAGAGGCACAGCAGAGGCAGGCGGGGAAGAAACACACACACACAAACACACACTCGTGCGTGTGGTGCACCTGTCACTCACCTTCTTTATCGTGTAAGTGGCTGCTCTGCTTTACCCCTTTCCCTAAACACTGGAGATCCGTGGCTCTGGTGGTCTTCTGGTCACTGCAATCCATTGCCCGGCTGGTGCCAGGCACAGGAACAGGGGCTGGGGGACGGTTGGGTTGCACTGCCTGGGTGCCTGCTGTCTCTGGGGCGAATGGACATTGCACGTTCATGCTCCTGCAGTCGGTGGAGCTGGAATCGGAGCACGGTGAAGGTGAGTTCCCAGGCGCCCTGGGCACACCTGGGCTGGCTTTCCCGTGTCACAGGCACGTCCTCTTCACCCGCACCTTCCACGGAGCTTTGCTGCTTTCTTACCAACGGTGCCTGTGCAGCCTCTAAAAAATGCACGTCCTGGAAGCAGCCCGCCGCATCTCCACCAAGTGCTTTCTTCCAAGCAGCGATTTCTTTAAAAGCAAATGGATTCTTGGTTCTTCCTGCCGTTGCTTCAGATGGGCAGGGCCACTTAAGAACTAAGGAGTGCACACTTGCTAGTGGGAAAGAGCAGTGTCAAAACAAAGTGAGGCAAATCCCTTTATCTCAGTTTAGCATGGATTTCGGAACCCACATAAGCCTCAAAGAGCCTCCTGCAATTGTCCTCCTGAGCTCTTTCGTATTAGGTGTTCAAAGGGAGGTCACTTTCCAAAGGGCTAACAACCTTGTACGATGGCAATAAGGGGGACACCTATGTTTTGATTCCTAACCTTTTTCCTTTTTAGAGGGACAATGGCCATGACTCCCCTGACCATGCCTGAGGTTGTGTCCCATGTCATTGGCATGTCTAAGAGCAACCTGAAGCTATTATAGGAAAAGCATCTTGGCCAAGGATCATGACTAGGGACATCAGTGAGTGTTTCTACATCCTGGAAATGGGGGACCACTCCTTGTCTGCCCCCTGGAGAGGGGCAGACAGCCTGGCAGAGAGCAGGAGCTGATGTCAGACTGACCCTTGTATGTCACATCCGCCCCTCCAGCTAGTTTGGATCTAGAAAGAGGTACACATGGCCTTGCTGCCTATCATGCAGAGTGGTGACTGATTTCGTGGCACTGTAAGCAATGGTGTCTCTCTTCGCAGGGAGGAAGGAGAGGAAGTGGTCTCTGCGGTGTGAAGCCCTGGCATAGGTCTTCATTTGGTTTGCAAATGCTTAGTGACTGAAATGACTGGAAATGACCTTGTCCTTTTAAAGTAGGTGCTGCTGCACAGCACAGAATCCTTCCTAACGTCAGAACGGTTCTGCTTAACATCTTCATTGCTGCTCATCCATCCTTCTGAAAAAAACTCATCTCCTTAGGATAGTCAGATTTTATGTGCTTGAAATTAAACCATGATATAAATAAAAGCCATGTTATATTTGATGTGTAGTCTGAACTTTTTTCTTTTCTTTTTGTTTTTAAGAGAGAGGAAAGAGAGAAAAAAATTAATTTTATTTAGTTCTTTATATGGCCTTTGTTGCTCCAGCACTTTGTTGTGTACTTGGTGCTGGGGTTCAATCTCGAGTCCTCACGCATGCTAGGCAAGCACCGTAACCAGCAAGCCACTGCTCCAGCCCCTCTTTTCTTCTTTCTTTTTTTTTTTTTTTTGAGGTAGGGTCTCACCATGTTACCCAGGTTGTCCCCTGATATTCAGGATCCCACTGCCTTAGCCTCCCAAGCAACAGGGCACAATCATGCCAGAGGAGTCTGACCCGCATGGTGGTTTTGCCATCTTCCATTGACGTGTTTGGTACAAGCTGGGTCATAATTGACCCCTGAGCAGTTCAAGGGGGGCGGGGGAGAAGACAGAACCTGGCATTTGCTACTTTCAGGTGCCGCCTTGCCCTCCTGGCTGCCAGCAAGGGTCAGGTGCTACCTTCCGGGTTCACCGGTGTCTTCTAGCTTCGGCTGCACCTGGTGTCAGTTGTCGCAAGCCACCAACTGTTTATAACACCAGCTGGGCGGCGCATGGCCGCTTTGGAAGGGAATTATCTCTTTGTTGCCGCAGCTCAAGCTTACGTTTGTGCTGTCAGCATCCGTGAGTTTCCTACGTTATAAAAATATTTCCACGGATGGAAATCGTTAGCCCACAATTGCGGCTGTTTCTGTGCCGAGGTTTTATGTGATTTGATTTGATTTTCAAAATGTCTGTTTATATTATGCATGAAATCATTCCGTTTGCCGCTGGGATTTGTGTGATATGAGGGCAGCTAACTGCTTGTGTTAGGGTCATGGGTAAAATGATATATTGTCATGAAAGAATTGGGGATCATTTTGAAAATTGACCTCTAACGCTACTGGTTCACCCTGCACTTTGGAGCAGTGTTGCTGGGCACTTATTATATTGTGAAGTGAGGCATCTGTCCCCACTTAAATGTCACAATTTTGGTTGTTGAACACAAAGATTGCCCTGCTGCAGGGCTCTTGCAGATAGAACCTGGGAGACTCAGGCTTTGATGCTGTGAATCTTGAAGGGCTTTTCTTTCCTTTTTTGACTGTCACAACCACTTATGATGGAGTTGAGTTTGACAGATATAATGGAATGAGAGAAAAATGAGCGCAACATGGAGAGCTTAGGGAGGCTTCAGGAGAGAGCTCCAAAGTGACACAAGATTGGAACATAAATCCCCTTGAGAGAAGCTTAGATGTATTTTGCTTTAAAATATATATATATCTGAGGATGGACTTAATAATCGTGCGTGGGCCTGCGTAGCAGACTTCAGATGGTTGGGTTTGGGGAAAACAAAAATGAAATCGCCTATTTAACGATGTCATAAACCACTCAATGTTTGGTTTCAGCTTAAACCAAACCACAGTCTCCACCTCTCCCTAGCTTGGAGCCCTCTTGCTGGATGCTCTTCTCCAAGGTCTTACCAGCAACTCAGATTTACTTTTCTTCCATTCTTCTCACTCTAGGTAAGGATGCTGTGCTCACTCACTAATTTGTTTAAATTAATTCTTGGCTGTAGCTAGTGGACGGCCTTGGGGTCCAACCCTGAGGGATCAACGTTGCAGGACCTGCATCTGTAAGCATGTGCAGACCCCTGGACCTGTGGCTATGGAAACAGATGCTTTGTGACAGGGTGGTCAGGCCCCAGCATCCCCAGACCTCTTGCCACCCTCTCAGAGTCCCAGAGAAGAGGACTCTGGGAGTGTCCACTTCTGCACGTGCCCTGTTGTGTCTCTTCTTCTCCCAGCTCTGCTCAGCAGGAAGTGCTGTACTGCCGGTATGTCAGGCTGGTGACCACTGGTGAAACTATAAAACACAAGAAAAAGTCCTAGCAAGAGGAAAGTCACGTTTCCAACTCTAGTGTACAGTTGTGAACCCCTGAAAACTCTGCATCCAAGACCTGGAAACCAAACAGCAGGTTGATCCTGAAATATCCCATCCCTTGTGGGATATTGTGAAATATCTCACCAGGAGCAGCGTGCAGTTCTGGGAACTGCAGGATCAAAGACAGCTGAGAGCTGCTCAGACCTCCCCTGCAGGAGTCTCACACTGGAGAGGGAGGACCTGAGCAGGCTTCGCAGACCAGTGAGGCTCGGGTGGGGTGGTGGAAGGCTCGGGTGTGTGGGGACTTGGGGTGTGTGACCATGTGGGTGACGATGGGCAGGCGACTTGAAGAAGCGCCACATGGAATCAGCAAAGGCCAGGCTTCAGCCTGGCTGGGTGTTACAGCGTGGCTCGTGGGGTCGTTCCGGTGGCATCCTGTGCTCCGGGCACATCTTCCTGTGGTGCCCTCTTTCTGGAGCATGCCACATTCATCTTTTCAAGATCTGCTGTGGGCTTGACTTCAGGCATTTCCCCAGAAAGTTCCTGTATCTCCTTTGGAAAATAACATGTCAGGCCAATGGATTTTTGCTTACTAACAGAAACCTAAAACATGTTTGCATTCTTCAGAATTTAGACGTGCAACTGAGAAGTCATGTGCTGAACATTCTCACATGTACCCAGATCCTCACAGAGTCTCGGCCTCTGCCAAAAGTGCGGGCTTTAAGAGCACCAGTCCAGAAAAGCTGTTTGGGCATTTTAACAGAAAACGTCATGCTACCATGAAGTATGTAACTTTCGTGTTTAGGGTTGAGTGCATTTTAAAGTCAATTACTCTGAGGACTCAGTTTGTCGGTATCCTAAATATTTTCTAACTAATAAAGCTTAACATTAAACAAACATTTATGAAGTCAATTAATTTCCATTTAAGGAAAAGCACTGCATTATCCTTCAGAGGAAACTGGAACTTGCTAATGGAGATGCCGGAAGGGAAATTGAAGACAAGATCCCAGCATGCTTTGAGCAGAGGCAGGTCTGAGTCCCCAGGGTGAACAGCATGCTTAGAAGCCAAGGGGCTGTGGGATAATGACAACAGGCACAGAACAGCCAGAAGGCACCAGTGAGCCTGGAAGTAGCACCTGACCCTCGCTCACAGCCAGGAGGGCGAGGCGCCACCTGAAAGTCGCGAATGCCAGACGCTGTCTTCTCCACCCCTTGAACTGCTTGGGGCTTCTCTTGTGAATGTCACCTGAGGTTGGTTGGGAATGTCACACCCTCCCTGGGGGACAGCTGCAAGATTGACAGGTGATGCCTGAGAGGAGACGAGCGGGGCACCAGACACGCAGAGGTCCTGCGGAGAATCACCCGTGGACAGGGACCTTGGGTGCATGCCTGCAGTGTGTCAAGGAATCTGGACACTGGGCTTGGCTCTTGTTCTGCCTCTGAGTAACGGGGTGGCTGTGGACCCACCAGTTTCTAAATCTGCAATGAGATCGATTGAGCCATCAGATCAGCAGTGGCCCTGGGCTGGAGGGAGAGAGAGGTGTGTGCCAGCTGTGTCCTGACCCCTGGCACAGAAGTTCCAAGAATCTCTGCATTATGTGCACACTGGAGAGCTTGCCATAGGCTGATCATCACCCCTCGGCTGTCTGCTGGTCCCAAGGAAGCTTCCAGAAAAACTGTGGTAGAATAAAGTTACGAAGTTGATCGTAATGCACAGGGCATCAAAACCCCTGCAGGAGACAATAACCCTTTCCCGTCCTTGCCTGCAAGCTGGCCTTGCTTCCTCTCCTGTGCTTTGGACGTGAGCTTCTGGGTGTTATGGGAAATTCTCCAGAGCCACAGTGGATACTGACATCCCCTTCCTCTTCTTAAAGCAGGAAACCATAGATCTGGGGCTCCTGTCCTTCAGGATGTCATCTCTTCCAGAGAAGCATCTCTCAGCCTTCTCCAGGGACAAGGAACTGCTCTGCACCCTCTGTCCCTCTTCCAGGAGGACATGTGGTCTTCCTGCTATGGCTGAGTGCTCTCTGGCCACAGTGCCTCCTGCTTTCCCCAGCACCGAGGCAGCATTTGGAGGACTGTGGTCTGTGCAGTTCCCAGGTCCCCATGTCCTTCACGGTGTCTCCTTTCCATTCTTGCCTCCTTCACGGTGTCAGGGCCTGGGGACTGGGTGCAGCAGAGTCCTCCTGTGTGACAAAATGCCATGCTCTTCCAGAGGCCGTGGGCCCTGAGGGCACCGTGGGTCATGCAGAGCCTGTGCTGCCCTCCCAGGATGCCCCATCCTTGGGCCACATTATCCCTGAGCAGGAGCCATGCAGATGCTGTTTGCAAGCTCAGACGACTGGATTGCTCCTCTGCTTTGCAGGGTTTCGCATCACCTCTGCCCTCCCACGGAGGTGTTTCAGTGGCCCTGACCCTGTAATGGGTGCTGCTCTCCAGCCCAGGGGCAGAGCTGCGTTCTGCCTCTAAAACCAGGACCCACCCCCAGCTTTCGCTGTGCCTGGGCCCACTCCTTGCTTGGCCCTCAGTGCCCAGGTCAAGCCCCGCCATCACAGAGACAGGGTCCACATGTCTATCTTCCCTGTGTCCCACAGCACCTCTCCAGTAGGGTCTATTGTGCCGCTTCTGACTTCAGGTGTGTCCCCCTCTGAGGCAGAGAGAAAGCCCAGGCTGCTGCTGTATTTCCAGGATTTAGATCTGTGAGAGCCCAGTGCCTGGGACACGATGGCTGGTTTTACGTGTCAACTTCACTGGGTGACTGGTGCCGCGATAGTCAGTTAAGCATTCAGCCTGGCGTCTCCGTCAGCTTACATTACTATAAGGAAATACCCGAGTACTGGGTGCAGCTCAGGGGCAAAGCAGGAAAGCCATTAGGAAAGAGTGTACCTTTATTGGAGGGAGGGAAGTTAAATAAAAATATCCAGGGTAGCTCTTTCCTCCTTAAATGTAAACCGAGAACCCAAAGAAAGAGCTAACAAGGGCCACAGGCAGTCAACACAAACACAGACAACAGCCCTCGGTGCCCCTTGGCCCTGTGTCTAGGGCACCAAGGCTCCCGGGCCAGCGTTCACCTTCTTTCAAGATGGACCCTGCAGAGGGGCACTGTCCACACAGCCTCTCCACTCAGAGGCAGCCCACCCAAACCTCCCTCCAGGAGGGACCTGCTCCTGGAAGCCTCGGTCCACCTGATGGAAGTTCAGAGACAGGACCAGGGCAAGCTAGAACTTCTACTGTCACTAAGTTGTCCCCACGTCCTGATGTGGCCAGTTCCAGGCAAGCAGTCAGGGATGTGTCCTAGTGCTGAGCATCCACTGTGCTCAGCAAGCCCGTCCACACCAACCACTGTCACAATCCCCTGGAAAGGTCACCTCCCCTCTGGCTGGGTTTGGGCCAGGCATCATTTGGGGCTGGTGGAGGTGGAACATGGGAAGCGTGTGCAGGAAGCAGATGCCTTGCAGCAGCTGGCATTGGGGAAGTGGCTGGCTAATGACCCAGACGGGTGCCCGATGTGACCTCTGCTGGAGCAGGGCACTGATCGGCACCAACGGGGATGTGCTGGATGTGACCTGGCTGTCACTGAGGGAGGAAGTGGGTGCTGTCGTGTGGCAGGACTGTGGTGTCAGAAGGGGACCTGTCAAGGCCAGCGCAGGCTGGTGGGTGACTGGAGCTTCAGCAATGCTCTGTCCTCAGCTTGGACTTGGGCTCCGTGCCTTCTGTAAGAACAACAAGCCCCTGCCAGAATCCTGCCAGCCAGCCGGGTGCCCTCGGAAGCTGGGCTCGTCATCTGTGAGGACTTCCTACTTCTACTAATTGCACGTTACTAAAAGCAAAGTTGTCCTAAACTACACTGCTGACCCAGGACCTGGGGTGAACTCAAGCCGGTCCAACCCAGGGCTCAATCACCGGTTTCTAGGAAAACCACAGGACACAGCCGTGTAGTGACTAAGAAGTGCCCAGCATTCTGTAAGGAGGGGGCACTGCAGCGTAGGTGGGCAGTGGGATTCCGAAGGGGTGTGGCAATGCCCAGGTGGTGGGGTTGGCTCTGGATGATGGCGGGTTCCTCTTTGACCTCATGGCCTCGATTCTACCTCTCAGCCTCTCCTGTTTATCCCAAGGCCTGGGCGTGGCTGCCTCAGGGACGCTGAGTGAGCTCACTGGCCTTTGCCCTTGGCAATGGCCAGTTCTGTGTATTACATTCAATCTGTTGGAAGAGCTGGCTTAGCTCTGCCTTCTGCATGGGCCCTGCAAGCTGATCGGCTTCCTCACCACGCCTTGGCTTCCTGGGAGAAGAGCTGAGGTCACCCTGGCTCCTCCTCTGTCCACAGCACCTGCTGACCTCACCACTGGGTCTGGAGAGGACAGCAGCATATCACCAGGACTGGGAGATGCCCTAGGGCCACATGCAAGGGCCTGGAAGGAAGCATGGGTCAGGGACACAAATCAAAGTCCGGCAGGAGACCAGACAGACGGGCATAGGAGGATTTAACCACTCTAATCCTCGTGGGTTTAGGGAGAGGAGGCTTCCTACAGCTCACCTGGAAAGAGTGTTCTATTCTTAAAATGCTCCCTGTACCTCAGTGTGAAGTTGCCCAGTGCAGGGGTACCTGAGAGGAGAGCTTTATGCCAACAGCAGAGCAGTCTGTCACACCCACCGGGTGTCCCGGACAGTCTGCTCCACAGGAAGTGCCGCTCCATTCCCGATAGAGTGTTCTCCCAGCTGCCTCTGGAGCCATGCGGCCTCTCTGTGCCTCCACCTTTCAAAAATAGCTCTTTGCTTCATTCCCTGGGATTGCACAAACCAAGAACCCTTTCCACAAGCCCTGCTAGATCATTACCCCTGCGGCGAGGTCCTGTGGGCAGAGGTGGCGTGGGCTGGGCGCCTTTTGTCCTCTTGTAATAGAACTGGAAGCTCAACGTCACGGTGCTGCGAGGGCCCATCCTAAGACCCCAAGGTACACCTAGGTGAGTGCATTAATCCACGGATAGGGATGGGGATTAATTGGGTGCTAACTGCAGGCAGGTAAGGCGCTGGAGGAGGTGGGGCTGTGGGGACATGTCTTTGAGTATGCGTTTTGTGAACTGAGCATCGTCTTTCTCTCTGCTTCCCGGTGCCATGCCCCGAGCTGCTTTCCTCCTCCACGCCCTTCCACCGTGATGTGCTGCCTCACCTGGACCCAAGGCCATGGAGCTGGCCTCTGTAGACGGGGACCTTTGAAGCCATGTGCCCCAAATAAAGTTGCTTTCCTTTAAAATTGTTTTTATCACATCTTTCGGTCATAGCAGCGAAGAGGCCGACTGCACAAGCATCCGGTTAGAAAGCGTCTGCGTGGCAAAGGA
The DNA here is from genome assembly GCA_004027875.1 of Aplodontia rufa. Lineage (NCBI taxonomy): Eukaryota > Metazoa > Chordata > Mammalia > Rodentia > Aplodontiidae > Aplodontia > Aplodontia rufa. The sequence goes on along the minus strand of PVKS010046831.1, from coordinate 1,140 downwards.
AACAACAATGGAACAGAGAAACCGCAGGATGGAAGAAAATCGCTGCTGACCACTCTTCTGACACACGGAGTAACAGCTAGAGTATGAGAAGAACTGGAAAACTTAACACCCAAACCTGAAGAGCACAACTAATAAACAGCCAAATAAACCAAACAGATACTTCTCAGAAGAAGAAACACAAGTAGTCAATATATGAAAAAGTTCTACATCATTAGCAATTAGGGAAATGCAAATAAAGACGAGACTGAGCTTCCATCTCACTCCAAGCAGGATGGCAGCTCTCAAAACTACAAACAAGCTGGGCATCCTGGTGCACGCCTGTAATCCCAGAAATTCAAGAGGCTGAGTCAGGAGGATCACAAGTTCAAGGTCAACCTCCCCAATGTAGCAAAACCCTCTCTCAAAAAAAAAATGTGGAGAGGAGCTTAGCTGATTTTTAAGAAACAAAACAATAAAATAACCCCACTATTTTATTGAGATAAAATTAATTAACATATAGTAAGATGCACCCATTTTAAGTGTAAGAAAGGAGAGATGATGAGCATCCCTCTTGCCACATAGTGCCACCACCAGGACCTGGCATTGGTTCCTCCCACTGAACTAAACCCTGCACTTGGCTCAGATACTGTTTTTGTCCAGTGTTCTTTTCTGTCCCCAGATGCCATGCAGGAGTCCACATTTCATTTAGTGCTGGAATCTCCTTGTCCTCCCTTGAGGTTCTTAGTGTTCCTTTTTTTTTTTTTTAAGAGAAAGGGACAGTGAGAGAGAGAAAGAGAGAAACAACTTTATTTGGTTTTTCACATGGCCTTAGTTGCTCCAACACTTAGCTGTGTACGTGGTGCTGGGGTTTGGACCCAGGTCCTCGTGCTTGCCAGGCAAGCGCCGAAACCGCTGAGCCACAGCTCCAGCCCCAGCGCTCCTTGTTTTTGATGACGCTGAGAGTTTTGAAGTAGAACTGGTGCTCTATGTTGTCAAAAGTCTTCCCCCTGGGCTCTTGACACCTTTGCTGGGCTCAGCTGTGGGCATGGGCGTTTGGAGGAGGGGTCAGCTGTGGGCATTGGCTTTAGAGGAGGGGTCAGCTGTGGGCATGGGCTTTGGAGGAGGATCAGCTGTGGGCATGGGCTTTGGAGGAGGGGTCAG
>PVKS010046830.1:0-13111 GCA_004027875.1 Aplodontia rufa | reverse complement strand
AGAGAGACAGAGAAAGAGAGAAACAACTTTAGTTTTTCACATGGCCTTAGTTGCTCCAACACTTAGTTGTGTACGTGGTGCTGGGGTTTGAACCCGGGTCCTTGTGCTTGCCAGGCAAGCGCCAAAACCGCTGAGCCACTGCTCCAGCCCCTGTCCCTCTTATTGCCTCTTTTAGCTGCTTTATTGAAATATAATTCAAATGCTATACAATTCACCCATTTAACATGTATACCTCTATCATTATTAGGTTATTATCATGTTCACAGAGCTGTGCAACCATTGTAACAATCTTAAAACATTTTCACTACTCCAGTAAGAAACCTCAAACCCATTAGCAGTCACTCTTCACTTTCCCCCACCTCCTGCCCTAGGCAACCATTAATCTACTTTCTTTCTCTATAGATTTGCCTATCTGGACATTTCATATAAATGGAATTGTACAATATGTGGTCTTTGGTGATGGACTTCTTATTCTCTTTTAATCTAAATATGATCAAGCAAGCAGTTTTCCTGAGCTTCTATACATATTCTTAATATACTAACTCAGAAGATCATTTGTAGATAATTTAGGGAATTTTCATTTTTCTTATATGAGGTTTTATGCAATCCAACTCCTACAAGGTTGCATCCATTATCGACTGTGTTTACTCTCATCCATATAGTTTCATTATGAAGACGACTCTGATCAATTAAATACAGATAAGGTATATTTCCTTAAATGTGATAACTGCCTTTGGTAGGTATGTCATCTCCTAGTCATTAAATATACTTTGCCTCGCCTCCATCTACTGCCTAAGCTTAGACTGTCCTGCCCATTGATCTCAACTCATGAGGAACTCCAGGTGGTCATATTCTGACTCTCTGGCCAAAGCTGTTGGAATTGGGGTTGACCAGCTTACCAAAGTGAGGCCAATTTGTGAAATGGCATAACATAAAAAGTACCCAAACCATGGACAATCACATAGGTAAATAGCAACTGGGACATTGTCTAAAAAGCTATTAAGTATTTAGAAAGGTCAAAGGCATTGTGACAGGCTTTAAAGATGTTGAGGCATGCTGCTGCCTTCCAGACAAGAAGTTAGCAGAAGCTATAGTCAGGGAGTGAGTTGTTCAGGGGAAAAAAAACGGATATAAAGAAAAGCAGAGACTGAAAGCAGTGAAGGTAACCCTGCTTTGTCAAAAAATTAAATGGGGGGCTGTGTGGCTCAGCGGTTGGAGCATTTGCCTGGCATGTGTGAGTACGTGGGTTCAAACCCCAGCACCATGTACAAAACTAAGTGTCAGAGCAAAGAAAGGCACATGAAAAAAAAACTGATTCTCTCTTTCTCTTCCTCTCACTGTCCCTCTCTCTCTTTAAAAAAAAAATTCATATCATTCAGGATATTGGGTTCTCTACCGGGTAGTTTTGTATAATCAATTCCCCAATATTTTCAAGCAGGAGGCAGACAGCTCTCACGGGGGGGGGTTACTTTTTATTTTTTATTGATTATTTTAAGTAAAGGAACACAGTTCAGTTTAATGAGTCATCCTGTTACTCAGACCAGAGCATTTCCTAGTCCCACCTTATGCCTATTTTCTTTGCTTCTAAGTTTAACTACTTTCAATTCTTTTAGCTCAGGAGTTGGTAAACAGCCCAAGGACCAATTCTGGCCACTGGTGGTAAATGAAGTTTTATTGGAATAGTCTTGCCCATAGTCATTGTCTATGCTCATACCCATTGTCTATAGCTGCTTTTACACTATAAAAGCAGAGTTGAGCAGTGAGCAAAGACCATATGACCCACAAAGTCCAATATATTTACTATCTGACTGTATGCACAAAGTTTTCCCACCCCTACTTCAGCTGTAGTTTTGCTATTTACCTCTATATTGCTAAATAACATGCTGTGTAGGTATTGTTTTCCCATCAAATTAGGCAATATTTATTAACCTCCCAGTATGCAATATATTTAGCTCCTTCCTTAGTGTTTTCCTGTGAGCATATGTGCACACACACTTTTTATCCCTCCATTATTACATTGTCATTTAAGTTAGATCAATATTCAGTATTTACACAGCATCATTACATATGCTATTTAGGGCTTAGCTACGTAGCTAATTGCAGTTAAGATCAAAAGAAAATTAAGCAGCTAAAATATCTCACAAATATATTTCAGAGCAAAGAACATTAATATGATAAATAAGGTTATTTCAGGGGCTGGAGCAGTGGCTTGGCAGTTACAGCGCTTGCCTGGCATGTGTGAGTACACGGGTTCAAAACCCAGCACCCACATACACAAGTAAGTGTCAGAGTGTCCGGTCCCAGCCGGCAGGAACCGGACGGCTCTCTTGACTGGGAATGAAGTAGACCCACCGGCCCTGAGTTCTCCAAGCGCTTCATTTCTCCCTTTACCGCTGCTAAAAGCCTCCAAGGGCTTCCTTCTCCACCTTCTCTCTTTTAGAGGCAAGGTCTTAAAATATACATCTCCTCTCACTAGAGGCTTTACATTTAGAGTCAAGGCTATTCACATTTTCTCTCTTTAGAGTTCCTATTTCTACTGCCGAGGCTTATTCTTCCTCTCTTACTGCCTGCATATTAGGTTTTCTTCTTCTGCCTCTGCTGCTGCTGCTTCTCTGTCTCAGCTTCTTCTGCTGCTGCTGCTGCTTCTCTGACTAGTGGCTACTTCTCTGTCTCGTTTCTGCCGCCTGCGTGGGAAGGTCTCCTCTCACTAGTGTCATCTACTAGGGTCATCTCTTTTTCTCGCTCCGTACGCCCGGTATATACCTGTTACAACAACCAATAGGGATACGGTACAAACACATTCAACCAATTGTAACAAATGAGCAGCCAAATAGCTTAGTCCTGTGGTCAGGCAGTTTGCTAATTACAAGCCAGCTGGTCCTCTTAGAGTTGTTTACCACCAATTCTTTTACAAGCCAGCTGGGCCCTTTACAGAGTTGTTTACCACTAATTCTTTTCTCTGGCATCATGTTGGGCTTAGTCTCCAACATCAGAGCAATGAAAACTATGTGAAAAACTCAATAAAATTGATTCACTTTGTCTCTCTCTCTCTCTCTCTCTCACACACACACACACTGTCCTTCTCTCTCTGAAAAAACGGGTTATTTCATAATGAAAAGGGATTAAGAAGACATGACAGGGCTGGATCAGTGGCTCAGCGGTTCTGGCACTTGCCTGGCATGTGCAAGGACACAGGTTCAAACACAGTACCACATACACAACAAAGTGTTGGAGCAATGAAGGCCACATGAAAAACTAAATAAAATTGATTCTGATTCTTTCTCTGTCTCTAAAAAAAACAGATAAAAAGGAAAAAAGAAGATATGATAATTTTAAGCATTTAGTTATAGAGCTTCAAAATACAAAAACTGATAGAAGTTCATAGAGACAAAGTTAGATTAGTGGTTGCTTAGGGCTGAAGGGTTTGGGGGAAAATAATTGTATTTTTGTGGTATTGAAAGTATTCTAAAACTGTGGTGATAGAAGTACAACTCCTTGAATATGTGCCATTGGTTTGTACACTTTAAATGGGCAAACTCTATGTGAATTATATCTCAGTAAAGCTGTTCTTAAAAAAAGATTTGAAGAGTCAATCTGGCTCTTACACCTAAAACCCCAGTGCTTGGGAGGCTGAGGCGGGAAGATTGTTAAGTTCACAGCTAGCCTTAGCAACCTAGTAAGATGTCGTCTCAAAATAAAAAATAAAAAGGTCTGGAGATGTAGCTCAGCAGTAATGCACCCTTGGGTTCAATTCCTAGCACTAAAATAAATGAACAAAATAATTGACTATTTAAAGCAAACAATTTATTTTGCATTTATAAGAGGTAGAAACAAAATGTGTGACAATAGCACAAATATAGGAGAGGGAAAATATATATACATATACTGTTTTTGGTACTGGGAACTGAACCCAGTGATGCTTTACCACTGAGACACATCCCCAGGCCTTTTTATATTTTTAATTTTGAGACAGGGTCTCATTAAGTTGCTGAAGCTTCGAACTTGGGATCCTCCTGTCACATCTCCCGAGTGACTGAGATTACAGGTGTGTGACACTGGGCCAACTAGAAGTATTTTATTGTTTTTCATGTGGCTTTTGTTGCTCCAGCACTTCGTTGTGTACATCATGCTGTGGTTTGAACCTGCATCCCCTTGCATGCCAGGTCATAACCACTGAGCTACCACTCTAGCCCTAGAAGTATAAATTTTTGTAAGCCTCCTAAAGTGTACATAAAGTGACTTTTTTTTTTGCTGCTGGGTATGGAACTCAGAGTCTCTCCTATGCTAGGAAAGTGCTGTACCACTCAACTACATCCTCTAATTTGAAGTTAAGGCTGTGACAAATTTAAGATGTCTCTTAGAAGCCCTAAAGCAAAAAAGTATGGCTAATAAATCAACAAAGGAGGTTGGATCATAAACTGAATCATAAAAATGTCTGTATTAATCCAAAAGAAGGCCAAAATCAGGGGAGAGGAAGATAGATAAAGAGAGAAAATAACAAATGGGAAAAATAAAATACAAAAAGCAACCAATATTACAATCACTTTACTGAAAATGTTTTAAATCCTTTTTTTGGAGAGGGTTCCAGGGGATTGAATCCAGAAGTGCGTTACCACTGAGCCACATCCCTAGCCCTTTTTTATTTTATATTTTGAGACAGATTCTCCCTAAATTGCTGAGTCTAGCCTTGAACTTGCACATGTCCTGTCTTGCCTCCCAGTCTCTGAGCCTAGTGTTCCTGGCAATATCTTTTCAAGGGAAGAAATTGTCAGAATGGATTAAAAAAAAAAAAAAGGCTCAACTGTATGCCAACAAGAGACTGAATACAACAAAAATAGATTAAAATAGATTAAAAGTAAAAAGATGAAAAAGGATTAAGTGTGCTAACATTAATCAAAAGAAAGCTAGTTAGCCAAGCACAGTGATGAACACCTATAATCCCAGTGAAGCAGGCAGCTGAGGCTGGAGGATTGTGAGTTTGAGGCCAGACTCAGTAATTTAGCAAGGCTCTCAAAAACTTGTGAGAACTTCACTCAAAATAAAAAGTAAAAAGAGCTAGGGATGTAACTCAATGGTAAAGAGCCGTTGGGTTCAAACCCTAGTACCAAAGAAATAATAAATAAAGCTAGTTATATACCAAAGTAGACTAAGAGGAATGAATAAAGTGTCACTTTTTTTTCAAGGTATGGATTGTCAATGAAATCCATATGCTCAAGCTTGCTAGGAAAGTACTGTCACTGAGTTACAATCCCCGCCCTGAGGATTACTTTTTTTTTTTTTTTAAGAAAGAGGGACAGTGAGAGAGAGAGAGAGAGAGTATCATTTTTATTTAGTTTTTCATCTGGTTTTCATTGCTCCAACACTTAGTTGTGTATGTGGTGCTAGGGTTTGAACCCAGGTCCTCGCGCTCGTCAGGCAAGCACCATAACCGCTGAGCCATCGCTCCAGCCCCTGAGGATTATTTATTAATGATGAGTTAACACAAGAGGACCTACAATCTTAATGTTACCTAACTTCAAAACACACGAAATAAAAACTGACAGAATTTAAATAAAAAACGGATAAATCCACAGTGGTAACTAGAGATTTCAAAACCCTTCTTTAGTAATTGAAATGATCTCTTAGGTTGTTCTAAGACTAGTTTGGAACGAGCCAAGATTGCAAGGGTGCACAGCTGGACTGTGACTAGAGTTTGAGAAAAAAAATAGTATCATATATGATCTTGATCTTGCAGTGTATACCCAGGGGTACTGAGACAGATTAGGAGAGAGAGTGAAATGGCTAGGTAGTCAGGACAAAGGGCCCCATCTATAGACCTAGAAAGTAGAAAACAATTGACAGGGCATACTCAGGGCCTTCAAATGCAAAAAGACCATGAGGCTCACCTGTGGAAGTAGTTCTTTTGTGCCACAGGTGGGAGAAATAGGGGATGGGGGTGGACACAGATGGGAACTAGAAAATATTTGCCACCTGTTATACGTAAACTTCAACCAATGATGTTATTGACCAGTTTCAATGCCTGTTTTACATAGATTTTAACCAATGACTTTGGAGCTTAGTTTCAATGCCTGTTTTGCATAGGTTTCAACCAATGATGTAGTTGCATTTCTCAATGCCTGCTTTGCATGAATGTTAATTATGCTCATACCCCAAATCAATATAACCCCCCTGCCTAACCTCCATTAGACGGTGTTCTGCTTCCAGGTACCTCATTGCCTTGCGGAGTCTCTGCTTTCCTTCTTTAAGTAAATCCTACTCTTTTTCACTCCTCCTTCCATGGTTGTCTGTGGAATTTATACTTAAAATTCGTTGAGACAAGAACCCAGAAGATTGGTGCTGAATTTCCGGGGTGAATTTCCACCACACCAAGAGCTTCAATACCCAGCTTTTTATTTATTTTTTTTTTTAAAAGAGGGGACAGAGAGAGCACGTGAGAAAGTGAGAAGCAATCTTTAACTTTTCATGTGACTTTCAGTCCTCAGACACTTTGTTGTACCGTGCTGGGGTTTTAACTCCCGTCCTCCTGCTTTGCCAGGCAAGAGCATAACCGCTCCAGCCCCAACACCCAGTTTTTAGCTGGGAAGCTGCTAACACTTTTGGCTGCAGAAACCTACAGTCAGCCCAAATTCTCAGTTTTAACTGGGAATAACTGCAAACACTAGAAGCGGGCTATTTTGGCTCCTGGAATCTGTAGTCGGCCCAGACGCCATTTGCCAACGGGAGCAGAGAATCCGGCCTCATCTCAAAAACCCGGCATCAGTACCATGAACTATATTATTAATAATAATTTCGGCCCTCCACGCAGTACTGTTATCAGCAGATTTCCATTTTCTAATTATCCCAAGCCATTTATACCTAACATCTCTGGAGGAAAAAATAAGGCAAGGGTAGCGGATTTCATATCTGAATTTTAGAATTACCTGGAGCTGTTATGAAAACTCAGATTGCTTAGCTCTACTCCAGAGTATCTCATTTACTAAATTTGGGGTGGGGCCCAAGAACTTGCAATTCTAACAAAATCCCTGGCGATGCTGACACTGCTGGTTCCAGGACCACATTCTGAGAACCACTGGGCTAGAATTTGGTTTTTTTCCTTCCCACGGACGAAGCAGCCGGCAGGAAGTCAGGTCAAGGAACGTAAGACTAAACCTCTCTCTATGCAGGTTCCGGATCGCCCAAAGCCGCGCGAGAGTTTACGTGATGACGTCGGCGTCAACGTCACGTCGTCGTCGGCCACGTTCAGCGGAGACGGGAGCAAGATGGCGATTCCGGGCAGGCAGTGAGTGATCCGGGAGTTAGGGTCAGGCTGGGGAAGGAGAAGCTACGGCCACTTTGTCTTTAGCTGAGGCGTTAAAGTGCGCTGGAAGCGAAGGGGTTGTGTTGTCACGGATAGAGACGGGGAAAAGCGAGAATTCCTCAGCAACGTAGAATCCCTTCCCCCATACATTTTCCAGGATGGAAGCCCGAAGTTTGAGGGAGAAACTTGTGAGGAAATAAAGGAAGTTAGGCTGAGGGGCAGAGAGCGAGACTTTTCTATTTTCCAAAAGCTCGGTCTGAGGCCCCTCAGTCTTGCTTCCTACCCCGCGCTTGAGTTTCTCCCCGATTGGATGCTCTCTCAGGAGCACTAAGAAGAGAGAGAATTCCTGGTTTCCTTAGAGGGCCTTGTTCTCCTTGGCAGAAGCTCAAGTCCTGATTCCCGCCCTCCCTACATGTTTTAGGAATGTGCTGAGAAGTCACAGAGAAGGGTAGGCATATAGGGAATTGGGTCATACGTTGCCGCAAAAGAGACAAATATTGTGCGTACTTGGAAGCTTTTACCTTTGTATTCCTGCACTTTTTGATGCGGCTTCCCGTGATCTCCACATTTTGATGGCCAACACGTGAGGAACTAAATGAGTTTAATCTTGGGATGGTCCTCCCAGGTGCTCCAAGACAAAGCAAGTGAGCTTAATAAAGTGTAATTGGAACTTTCTACGTGGCTAATATTTGGGTTGCTCAGTTAATCTTTTAAAAGTTTTCATGGGTTACGTTACCTAATAATTTCTTAAAAACAGTTTAACTACATAGGAGAAAAAAGCCTGGCGGTTTTCTTGATTCTTGTTACACCACCAGGATAATTTAGCATATTTTATTTTTAGGAGACATGAACTGAGCTTTCCTTCCACTAACGTGTTTTTTTAAAACGTTACTGTCCTTTCTCCATTTAAAACATTTCTGAACTATTCGTGTATTTCTCTTCCTTGACAATGATATTTGAGTTTGGCCCATGTCCACAAATAATAATTGTAAAATTGTTTGGCATATTAGAATTTTGAGGTCACTGAAAGTCAAAGTGTTTGTTTTCATAAACTGTATGACATTTTTGACCTGGTAGCTTCATCTGGAAGAAGTATTGGATGTATTATTTTTAACATTTAAAGATAATGGTGTGATTTCTATTTCAAAAAAAATATATGCAGGTATGGGCTTATTTTGCCAAAGAAAACACAGCAGTTGCACCCTGTTTTGCAAAAACCATCAGTGTTTGGGAATGATTCTGATGATGATGAGGTAAGGGAACCTATGTTTTACTCTTGCTTTGGAAATATAAGTTAAAAATTGAACTTGTGAGTTTGATGTCTTTGCCTTTGTAATTTGTGAGTAGTATTTTAGAATTTAATTTACAGAATTATTCAAAGGAATATTTGCTTTTTAAAGAAAGAAACTCCACTGATTTATTTTTAACAACCTGACTTTTTTTTTTTAAATAAACTAAAGTTATGAACTTCATTTGCTTTAAAAGTTATACAAAGTTTTTTCACTTAATTAAAATTGAGGTAGCAAACTTGTTGGTATTAAGATCCCTAGGATCTGGGTGCAGTGGCACCTACTTAATAACCCAGCTACTGGAAAAGCTGAGACAGGAGGATTGCAAGTTTGAGGCACCCTGGGTAACATAGACCCTGTCTCAAAATAAAAAAAAGGAAAGGAACTTGGTGGGGTGTTGCTCATTAGAATGCTTCCCAAGCATGCAGATGGCAACTCTGGGTTCATTTCCCACTAAATGAGGAAAAAAAACCTAGGAGTGAGTTATATGTTACCAGTTTCCTAGTAAGTTTTATCAACAAAGTAATTTCTAATTTGTTAACCATGCGCTAGCTAGCCTGAGTAGTAATTCTTTATGGGATTATTTTTGTGATTATTTCTTCAGTGTCTGCTAAAGGTAATGGCTTAGTTATAATTACAGTAGTGAATAAATTATCATGGATAGTACTACAATAATATATGAAAAATTTGTGTTTTAAACAGCCCTGGTTAATCTGGTACCATTTTTGCTCTGGCAGAAAAATAGCTTCTCTCAAAATTTACTAACGCTATTGTAGCATAGGTAGATATTTGATATTTCTTTACTTCTTTTGAAGAAATTGGCTATTGTTGTTGAGTCACACTTTTTAAAAACAGGTTAAATTTACATGGTATAAAATTTGTAGGTAAGTGTACAGGTTGATGATTGTTGATAAATATTTATGCCCTAATCAAGATGTAGAACTTTGTTTTTGAAAGTTATTCCATGCCCCTTTTTGGTCAGTGTACTACCTTCCTGCATTTTGCCCTAATAAACTATCACTAGTTTTGCCTGTTTGAGAATCTCATATAAAGAAAATCATTCAGTGTATACTCTTTCATGTCTGATTTCTTTACCCTAAAAATGTCAGTGAGATTCATCCATGTAGTCACAGAATCACATTTTACTGAAAATATATTTTCCTTTAATAGTGCTTCCATTTTTCCGTTTTTATTTCCTTGTTAATTTTTTTATTTTTATTTTTTAAGAGAGAGAGACAGAGAAAGAGAGAAACAACTTTATTTTTTCACATGGCCTTAGTTGCTCCAACACTTAGTTGTGTATGTGGTGCTGGGGTTTGAACCCAGGTCCTCGTGCTTGCCAGGCAAGCGCCAAAACCACTGAGCCACCCCTCCAGTCCTCCTTGTTAAAATTTAAGAGTTGATTGTTGATTGTAAGAAATGAATCAAGGTTACTAGGTGACTCATTTATTTGTAGGCAACTAGATTATTTTCAAATAGCATACTGAGAAAGTTACTAATTATAGTTGTAGCCTATGTGCTTTGTTCTTTGTGGTACCTTTGTAACATTTTTTTGGTAGAGTAATATACAGACAATCACTGACATTATTATTTTTTTTTTTACTTCATGAAAATTCAAAAACAATTAGCATTCAATAGAAATCATACATTGAATTTTGACTTGATCTTTTCTTTGGACTGGCTGTACAATGCACTCTTGTGTGATGTTGGGCAAAGACATTAAGCCACAAGTGCCAGTCAGCCACACTATCCTGAGAATAAACAACCCATCTACAGCATACTGTGTTGCTGAGCTATGATGTTCAAGTTTTTTTTTTTTATTAAGGAAGTGAGTTATTGTACAATCATAAATGTATATAAAGTAACAATATGATATACATATGTTCTTGAACCAGAATTACCCCCACATTGCCCACACCTCAGTCTCTTGATTCTTCTATATTTAGCCCCTACAAGTGATATAAATACTTAGATTGTAAATTTTCCAGAATTAAATGATTGCATAAGTATTATTTGGATTCTCAGGGGGTAAAGAGTATGTTAACATTGTTGATTGTCTCTGTATATTCCCTCCCTATTTTCCCACCAAGTTAGGTATATTCGGTGTATTTTTTACTTCAGATATTTTCAACTTACAGTGGGTTTATCAGGATGTAGCTCCACTGTAAATTGTGGAGTATCTACATAGTGTCACATTCAGCCAACTTGTAGTTTAGTGGGAAAGACTCATACATATTAATATAAAGCATACTGAAATTTAAAAAGAAAACTAACATTACTTAGAATTCCTGTGTGCCTATTGTACTTTATTTGATCTTTATAATTACTCCATTATGTAAGTATTGTATTTTTCTTTTACAGATGAGTAAATAGATTAATTTCACCAAGACTGTATAGTTAATAAATAAGTGGTGAGACTGATATTTGAACACAGACCCATCTGACCCCTAAACCTATATTCCATTCTTCTACCTTACCTTATTTTAAAAATAGAATTGCAAAATGTTAATGAAATATAGATGATGAAATAATTCACTTTGCTGAAGGAAAATCAGGGCAAGAATAGGCATTTAAACTGCCTTTAAGGCTAGTTTAGAGTTAAGTTAGTAAAAACAATAGCTATGGAAATCATTTCATTGGGTTAAAACAGTAAGAAATTCAGAGTGGTGTAATGTGTGAGGCATCTTCATAGAATATTATGGCTAGAGAGTATACTTACGAAAAAGTTATTACAATTGAGGTTTTAACAGGATTAGGCAAGATTGTGTGGTACCTTCAAAATATTTTTGTATTTTAATTATTAAAATTGCTAAATTTATATGCCGACCTGGGTATATTTTGGCTTCTCATGCAAGGGAGTCAACTGTACTCTACAGTATTGCTCACCCCCCTTTTCCTTCCCTTTCCTCCTTCCCCCTCCTCCCCTTCATCGCTATAGTTCCCACAGCTTATGTATTACTACTTTGAATTTTTTTAGGGGGTGTGTAAATCAATTTTCTTTTAGTTTTTCATCTGGTTTTCATTGCTCTGACACTTTGTTGTGTACATGGTAGTGGGGCTGGAACCTGCATCCTCGTGCATGCCAGGCAAGCACTTAACCGCTAAGCTACTGCTCCAGGCCTATACTTTTATCTTAAGATAAGACAATAACTCTTGAATTATGAAGCACAGAAGGGAAGAAACAGCCCTACTTTGGATTTTTTTTAATGAAATTTCAAAACTTTATATTTGTAAGTAGTTTTTGAGTAGTTCAGTGATACAGTTATATTCTACCCCCACCCAGGGAGAGGAGAGAGAGAAAAGGAGAATGAATTTTATTTATTTTTTCATCTGTTTTTATTTTTCTGACAGAGGTGTATATAGTGCTGGGGTTTGAACCCCGGTCCTTATGTAGCCAGGCAAGTGCTATAACCACTGAGCCACCGCTCCAGCTCCCAGTTATACTTTTGTCTTAAGATAGTAACCTTTGAGTAATGAAGCACAGAAGGGAAGAAACAGAAAGATGAAGATCAAGATTCCTATTAGAAAGTTTCTAAAGTAGTTCAGGTAAGGGATGAAGGTATTACCTGGAGTAAGGTCAGTGGGAACCAAAGGGAACAAATAGGAGAGATACCACAGAAATAAAATATGGAAAGGAAAGACATGGATTAGAAGTTACTCTTTTTTTTTTTTTTTTTTTTTTTTAAAGAGAGAGGGACAGTGAGAGAGAGAGAAACAACTTTATTTAGTTTTTCACATGGCCTTAGTTGCTCCAACACTTAGTTGTGTACGTGGTGCTGGGGTTTGAACCTGGGTCCTCGTGCCTGCCAGGCAAGTGCCAAAACCACTGAGCCACCGCTCCAGCCCCTAGAAGTTACTCTTAAGGATTTCTATTCTAGGTATTGAAGAAGGTACCACAGGAGGAAGGAGAAATTTGATAATTCACATTTTAAGGTTCATTTTCATACACGCACGCGTGTGTGCACAGTGTGTGTGTATATATAGTATTTATATTAGAGAAAAAGGGATAGAGAGAAAGAATTTTTTTTTTTAGTTTTTCATTTGGCTTTTGTTGCTCAGCCACTTTGTTGGGTACATGGTGCTGGGATATGAACCCACGTCCTTGCGCATGCCAGGCAAGTGCCATAAACATAGAGTTACTGCTCCAGCCCCTCATCCATATATTTTAAAAGTTCCTACGTAGGACTAGAGAGGTGGCCAGTAGTAGAGCGTTTGCCTGGGGTATGTGAGAAGTTGGGTTTGAACCCCAGCACCACATACACAACTAAGTGTTGGATAAACAGTAACCAGATGAAAAAATAAAATTGATTCTTGCTCTCTCTCACATGCTTCCCCCCCCCACCCCAGCTGAGGACTGAACTCAGGGCCTTGCTCATGCTAGGCAAGCGCTCTGCCACTGAGCTAATAAATCCCCAACCCCATGCTGTTTCGTTAAAAGAAAAAAAAAGAAAAATTCCTACGTAAGTACTCCCTCAGGCATGCCAGGCAAATACTGTGCTACTGTGCTATACCTCCAGCTCCGGGA
>PVKS010046829.1:0-13113 GCA_004027875.1 Aplodontia rufa | reverse complement strand
AAAGCAAGGTGCCAATATTTATGCAGTTTGACTCCAGAATCTTTTTATGTCTATACTACTTTACAAGTTGCAGGGAAATACAAAGTAAAACATTGGAATAATGAGAAATAACCCCCCCAAACCATATAATGTGTATATATAAATTTGTGTGACTCTGAAGAAAGGTGCAGAAGGATGCAACCAGATTTTTAATATGAATCACCTTGGGGGGATGGATGGGAATGGATGGAGTGAGAGTGCTTAGAAAGAGTGCTTGCTTTCTACCCATCTTTGTACATAGTTTATTTACCTATCAAATAAAATTAGGGAAATGACAATTCCCATTTAAACATCTTGCCTTGTTTTACAGGTTATACACAGTCCATGTGTTATAGTTGTATGTTTAGTATAATTGATAAGGTTCTTTGTATAAACAAAATAAATTCCAAAATTCATTCATCCATTCCCAGCCCAGAAGATCCTGAAGTCTCTAATTTTCTTGATTTACTAAGTGTGGACTACATTAAAGCAATAGTTTATGCTTTGATTGTGGGCACATAGCTGATATATGTCTGAGCATGGGCTCACGTCATCAACCATTACTTTATCAATGGAACACTCATTGGCTGTGTTAAATTTGCCCTTTCCCAACTCTTTCAAAAAAAGTTTTACAATTAAGTAAAGAATAGAACAGAGATATAAGATAAAAGAACTTTTTAAAATTGATATTTATTTTCATTTGTTAAACAATAGGAAATATGAACATGTTTCCCACTGATAGGAAGGAATCTGTATAGACGGAAAGGTTGATGACACATTGATAGGGGACAACAGATGGAAGGGGGTAAAGTTTTTATTAGAATGGTATTATAGCCCAGAAGCAAGGAATGCCCAAATCATGACTTAATGCTCCTTACTCTTCCCTACAGATTTCCCACAGGAAGAAATCAAATATGAGGAATAACAGACAAAAGAAAACATCCTTTTTATAAATCACTAGTCAAGATAGAATATGCAAGACTCTCTCAGAACATTAAGGTTTAAGGGTACGGCTAAGACCCACAGACCTCAGTAAGGTGACCTACTATGTGTGAGCAAGACACTCAGCTATCTGCAGAAAAAGGAAGTCCTGTGCCCTGATTGTCTTACCTACGTAACCTCATGGAAGGGAAGCAAGTGAAGAGCATCTGGGGACTATTGAAATTTGGGGCCAGACACATCTTTTTTGGGAAGGGTGGGGAAGCTGTTGAGCGTCTGTGGTAAGATGCCCAGCAGAATCCTTGGCCTCTATCAGATGATAGTAGTGCACCTACCGTCCCCAGCTGAGACAACCAAACATGTCCCCAGACCTTGACAAATGTCCCCTGGGGGACAAAATGCCCCTGAATGGTAGCTACTAGGGAACAGAATGGCTGCCTTATCTCTGGGAAGGAGACTCAGCTTTGGGCTGAGACTGGAAGGCAATGATAGACTACAGGGCATAGGATTTCCTCGCTCCCCCAAGTGAAAAAACACCCCATGAATGTTCAGGGTTTTTACCATGCTGATTAACAACCCTATCCTCTAGGGTGGGCAAAGACAACTGAAGCATCTGGGCCACTTTCATTTTAATCTCATCGCTCCCCCTACCCCGCCCTCCCCAAGGCAAATAGGGAGTAAGGCCCACTGATGGTGGGCTCATCCTTCACTGGGAGGGTGAAGGAGTGAAAATAAGATGGCCCCAGGCAAATCAGGATAAGCTAGAAACCTCCTCAGAGTCCAAAGTGTTTTAAAGTAGTCAGGCTGGGCTGGAGTGGTGGCTCAGTGGTTACAAGGCTTGCCTGGCATGCATGAGTACGCAAGTTCAGACCTCAGCAACACATATACAGGGAAGTCTTGGAGCAACACAGGCCACATGAAAAACTAAAGTAGTCAGGCTTCCACCAGACTTGGAGAAGTTCTCTCTATATTAATCACTTCATCACTTACTCCTCAGAACCCTCCCAGAATCTATTTATCTATCGATTGTTCTAAAAGCAATAGATCTGTTTATCTATTGCCCCTTTGATTTAATTTATTAAATTAACTTAAAGGCCACAGGTTACTTTAAGGAAGAAATTCACTTTCTATTTCTTTTTTCAGGGTTTTTTTCTTCTTGTACTAATGATTATTGAACCTAAGGGTGCTTAACCTCTGAGAGATAGCCCCAGCCCATTTTTAATTTTTTTTTAAATTTTGAAACATGGTTTTGCTAAGCTGCTTAGGACCCCACTAAGTTGTTAAGACTGGCTTTGAATTTGTGATCCTCCTGCCTCAGCCTCCTGAGCTGCTGGGATTATAGATGTGTGCCACTGTGCCTGGCTTTTAGTTTTATTTTATTTTTAATTGATGTATAATAATTATACGTTCATGGGCACAATGTGATATTTCAAGCTATGTATACATAGCCCCTGTGCACAATCATGATATTTGGACTAAATATCAGAGTTTATGCCTCATGCCTAAATAATAAAATGAAGAATTCCCAAACTTGAAAAATATGAATTTTCTCAATTAATTCACTAAAGATAAATTAAAGCCCCAAACTCAAATCCCCCCTCCCTTGGTTGAAATTAAAATATGAGGGGTTGGAGCGGTGGCTGGGCGGGTTATGGTGCTTGCCTGGCATGTGCAAATATGCAAGTTCAAACCCCAGTACCATGTACACAACGAATTGTCGGAGCAATGAGAGCCACATGAAGAAACTAAATAAAAATTGATTCTCTCTCTCTCTCTCACGGTCGCACTCTCTTTAAAAAACAAAAAAACAAATTAAAATCTGAAAGGAATTATAATCCATTGTTCTCACCATCTTCATTTCTTATTTTGTTCACAGTCAGCCAGACTTGCTTCACGCGCAAGGAGTCTCAGTTCCTTTTTTCGCAGCTGTAGCCTGGAACATCTTCCATTGAGAGGGGTGGAGCTCCCTTGATCATTTCTAAAATTGGATTAATCCAAACCCACTTGTCTCACCACTCTGGTTTTCTATGGTTCACAAGGGTCAGCAGAATTTATAAGAACCTCAGTGGATCAGTCGCACACTTTTACAAAATACAAGTGAATCCTATCATGACAGCAGTTTACTTACAAGAAAATTATTTCTCTAGATCTCAGCAGATGGTATAATCCAGGCCCTGCTGTTGGCAGTCAAAGAACATATCAGAGACTCAATGTTTTCTTCGGAAAGGTGGGTAGACAAAGAAAACAGGAGAGAGAAATTAGGAGATTTATTTTATATCCAGCTTTTCCTAGAACTAAGATCAACACCTGTTCCATGAGACGGTCACTAGCCTTTTTCCCGGTTTCATGCAAAACCGAGTCCTGGAGGCACAGTGTTTGGGCATAAGCTTTTATATTTCATTTTCATTTCTTGGACTTCTAAAAATTACATTGAGTTTTTTTTTTCACTAGACTAATCTGACTAGCAAGTTTTCCCATTTCTCTTCAAATGTTCATTGTTTAATTGAGATCACTCTCCATGCCAACCCCCAACCCAAGCCCATCACAGCTGAACCCACTGGCTGTGATTTGAGCTTATGAAATGAACTGGCAGAATCAGATGAGGCCACATGCTGGGTAGAGATGAGGATGGTGAGGGAAATGAATTCCAGGACCGAGGGACATGCTACCCGAATCTAATGCTGAATTCCACATGATTTTCTTTTCCTTACATCCTCTTCAAAATAGCATAAAAAAGACTATAGAATTGGGATGATCATTCTAGTACCACCTGCCCATACCAAGTACTAAGAATTTAAATTACAAATGATCCACAAACTAGTGTTCTCTAGGCCTTGAGAACCAAATGGTTTTAACAGTTTAAATCACTGGCTCCCATCATTGCTAAGGAATACAATAAAGGGGAAAACAAGTGTTAGTGAAAAAATTTTTAAAAAATTACTCTACATATCAGACCTAGAATGCATATACAGTTAAACTCTGCCTGGTTTGAGATGAGTACTTTTGGACTCGAAAGTTATCTGTTTCCCTAAAAATTAATACTAACTCAAGTAATGACAGCTGTCACAGGTGCACCAAGAACCAGTCTTCCCTACATGGAACACTTTGCCCCAAATACCAGTTCTATATAGATATCCACATAAGCCCACACTTTGCCAATATGTACAGGCTTTGGGGAAAAGAGATTTTGTATGCTATTATGATGGCATTGTTACCAAGGATCAAAGGATTCCTCCCTGATGATCACCTCTCTTCCTTATGAAATGAAATACGTACAAGAACCAATAACCAAAGAAAAATAAAATAACCCTTTATTAATGGCAACAACCATATATAACCATAAATCAGTACTGGTATATTGTGCAGATCTGAAGGTATGATATCACACATCAAAAATCCTTAGAGATATCAGCAGGATGCAAAACCCAATAGACTTGAGCAACTCTTAACCAAATAAAAGGAAAAAATGAGTATTACAAGAATACTGAAATAAATATACCGTAGAAATAGTTGGTGATATGAGTTCCTCATGGAAAGTCTGATTCCATAAGAGGTGTTATAAGCTCAGCGAACAGAAATAATCCTCATAGAAGCAGAGTCAATACAGAGAACAGAAGAATATAGTCACTGACGGGGTATTTTACCAAGATAAAGAGTGCTGTGAAAAATAAGTACTCAGGAAATTTAGAAATTAAAACCATAACTCTTGAAACACAAAACTGAACTCTCTGAAGGACTTAATAGCAGGCCAAACTCTACTGAACATAGAATTAGTGAGCTGGAATATCATCCATTTTATTCATGAAAAAAAAACAGCAGAAAGAAGAAAGATGTTATAGAAAAGTTAAGAGATTAAGAGGACAAATTTCTGGTGTTCTAATGTCTTAGTTTTAGGAGACTGAAAGGAAAAAAGAACAAAAGAATAGAAAAAAAATTCTTGTATTAAGAAAAGCCTTGAGTGTTCTCATTAAAAGATATGTTTACCAAATGGTGAGCAAGAAAAGTAATTTAAAATACCTACAAAAATAATCAAGATGCATAGAAAAGTCCTAGCACAATTTTAAGTATCAATTGAGAATCTTGAATTACCCAGACAGAATAAAAAGGTACAAAAGGAAAAAGAATCAAGTTGACTTCAAACTCATTTGAAATATGGAATACAAGAAGATGAAGAAATATGACCATTAAGTTTCTATAGGAAATTTTGACTGAAGTTTTTCATTAATCTAAATCTGTATTTAAGGATGATGGCAGAAGAAATGTTTTCCATAAAAATTATCATCCATAAAGCTTTTATTAAAAAGTAAGCCAGAATGTGCTCCAGAAAGAATGAAGTACTATGGAGGAGGAACACAGGAAACAAAAGTAGTAATAGTTAGCAAAAATCAATCTGTGTAGTAGAACATGAATGTTAAGGTTTGATGTCAATGAAAATAGAAGCATCATATAAATAAAATTTGAAAACCTTTACCTAGGTTTATACATTGCTTTAGAAAGACACTGAAAGCCTAGAAAATTTAAAGAGTTATGGGTAAGGTCTTACTGGGAAGATTGAAGAGTTTAATAAAAGAATGTAAGTTAATATTTTTATTAGAAATGTATTATTAGCACCTTTCTAGGAAAAAAATCTGAATTCTGAAACATATGTGGCCCAAAAGGTTTTAGATATAGGATTGTGCACCTAGAAGTGATTTCTAAAGGTAAAGAGATTTTTCTCTCATAGTATCAAAGCAGTGTGTTCTGACCAATGTTAAAATTTGTTTACAAGATAAATTTCTTAAACTGAATGAATGAAACCTATTTGCCATCCTCCTGGAAAGCTTTCTTAAAAAAACAAAAAACAAAAAACACTAGATCAGTATTTCTTAAAGTATATTGTGGAGACCATTACATCAAATGCTCTGAAATGCCTGAAGCAGATTTTAAACCCCATTGCTAACTTAGTAAATACATTTCTGTAGGTGAGGCCTGAAAATTGATGTTCATTTTCCTTAGAACTCCCAAAATTCTTTGCATATATCTTACATCAATTACTTCCCTCTGTTTTATGCTTTGTTTATATATGTATCTCCTCTCCATATAAAATTTAAAGGTGGGAGGGGAGAGGAAGGAAAGATAGGGAGGTATCTAGGGAGATAATCAACAATGTAACATACTCTTTGCCCCCCACCAAAAGCCAAATAATACTTCTGTAATTATTTACTTCTAGAAAATTCATAATCATATATATGTATACACACACACATATGGACATTTATAACTATGCACACACATATATATGGACATTTATAACTGTTATATGGGGGAATGTAGAAGAATCAAGAGACTAGAGAGTGGGCCATGGGGTGACTCTGGATTAGGATCAAATGTATATCATATTGTTACTTTCTTTGCATTTATGATTGTACAACAACTCAACTCCTTAATAAAAAAACAAAATTAAATTTAAAGGTCATAAAGGCAGAGACTGTCCTTCACTACCCTCTAGTTCATGGTTTAAATTACTTTTTGCAGAAATATGAATGACATATGCAGCTTTGTTTGTCTCTTCATAACATTATTATTGGTCAAAGTCCAAGAGAAATTAATTTGCTCAAACACAACTGTATACTAAGAGTCATATCAATAAATGTATGAAAAAACAATTTTGTGTTTTTTTTTAAAATTTAAAAGCTACAAATTTTAGAAAACACTCCCTCTCCATGATCATTCTTCATTAAAATTTGTTATTTATATTTAAGTTTATATAAAAATGCATAATTACAATGAAAATTTAAAATAATATGTATAAAAGAGTGTGAAAATGATATAACAAGAGATCTACAATTTCCCCCAAAAGCAGGAAATCCCATAATTTAACTAAGTTGTCATCCTCAATTTTCTTCTTATCATTATTCTCAACAGCAGACAAAATTCTTGTAGCCTCCTGTTAGGTCCTAGAACCAAGAAAAATTGATAGAAATAATAAGGTAAAGAACTCTTTATTTAAACATGATTTGTTATGGTTTGGATCTTACATGTATCCTAAATGCTCATGTGTTGAAAACTTGGTCTCCAAAGCCTCAGTGTTCAGAGGTAGTGGGTCTTTGGGAGGTGATCTGATCATGAGGGTTTTGATCTCATGAATGGATTAATCCAGTAATGGATTCACAGCTTAATGGGCTTGGGGGAGGGGCTCTGTTATGGAAGCAAGCCAAATGTATTTGCTTCCTGGTGGCAATAAGGCAAACAGCTCTTCTCTGCCACATGCTTCCTGCCATGATGTTCTGCTTTGTCACAGACCCATAGTAATGGGAAAAGTGACCATGGAGCTAAATGGTGGAAAAGGCTCTGAGATGCCTTTCTGGCTCTTAAGAATAGAGTTCAGGAGCAGTGTTGCAGCACATTCCCCAATAAAAATAGCCTGAGAATGTTTATGATTAGGTCTCCTGGAATAGATAATTTCCATTTCTATTCTTGACATTTATTCTTAAGATATCCATCTGGGGGTGGTGGTACATCAGCCATCTCTGAGCTGCTCCTCCTATTGATTTTGGAAGTTGAACATAAGATGTTTTAAAAAGTCACATCCCCACCTGTAATCTGGAGTCACAGAGAACAAGCTAAGAAGCATTGGGACTGAATTACAATTTCTAATACCATGAAAAAGAGAGGCCACATCAATGAGATAGAGCACAGAAGGAAAAACAGTCTCATGGGAGCAATTCTGAGTCTCATTAATGTACCTTATCATTGATTCCAAAATAGAACCAGCAGGAATCATCCTAGCTCCCTATGTAGAAGCAAATAATTATTCACTGGGAAAGGTAATTCAAATGTGGCTCTTGCAGAAAACAAATTAGCATACGAAAGCCCTAAGATCAGAGTAAAAAAAAAATGGAAACAAAGGAAATAAAATCTAGAACAAAAAAATGTAAGCTACAATGATGCAAAATTTCCCATTTTCCTTTGCTAGTTTTCTCCTTCCAATTCCAAAATTACCTCTAAGCTAAAGATGGAAGTGACAAGTATCACAAATCAAAATAATATGAAAAGAAACCTTGTTCATGTTTGTAAATACATAAAATAAAACACCTAGGATTACAGAGAATACTGATGATATTGAAATACACTTGTCAAAATACCAAAATGATATGTTTGTAATATGTGCTGCTTTATTATGAATAGCCAGATCCAGCAGCTGGTCTACTGACTACCATAATTTGTAGTAAATAATATTATGAGCAGTCTACAGCACCCACGTGTGAACATGTGAATCTCCATCCATATCCCTGACGTACATGTCCCACAATCAGTATGCAGGCTAACAGGTCTGACTGGGGTGTGGCTCCTGAGAAAGGGGTAGCACTAAGAAGGTCCCTTACCATTTTAGTCCTTCCCTCCAGAGTCCCTCAAGCTTTAATAGGGGTGTGATTATAGAGTTCTTTGTGGGTGCAACCTCATCATAAGAGCCTTGAGACTTCCCATAAAATAAGACCCAAGATTTCTAAACTCTTGGCCAAAGTTCAGTGCCACGTAAAAGTTGCTGACTTTAAAAACTTTTGCAACTGTGACTTGTGATTGCTAGATTCAGTACTTAAACTGCAACAGTGATTTCACTTTCAGTGAATTTTCCAACGTGGAAAACATACTAGTCTCCTACATCAGCCTTAGTAAATTCAGGTATTGAATGAGTGGCAAGGCAGTCCTCATGGGGATAAAGGACCCAACTTATTCCCACTCATCGTTATTCTTCATCATGAACTGCCAGTTGTAGACATTCTCCAATACAAACTATAATTGGATTTTTCCCTCTTATGTTGTACATTTATTATTACAATTAATTCCCAATGGGTTCTACAACTCATTCTCCATGACCTAACCAACCAAGAATACAGAAAGAGCCTGGAGAACAAGTGTTCAATTTTTTTTTTGAAGATGTAAGTCAGGTAGTCACCATATGAACCAGTTTTCTCAGTACTATCATACCTCTGTGGATGAACAAGGAAGCTTGTGCCAAAAGATGGTGGAACTGGTCCCCACCAGTGTGGAGTAAAATGAGGATATGGTTTCCATGGGACCACCAATGAAACTATATAAAGAGTTCATGAATATTGTGGGTGGGTAGTGAATGGCACTTGCAATGGTGCCACATGCAAATCCTTTAGTTTTATTCCTGGTGTGAAAATATGATTATGTGACAAGAACAAATATTTCTTATGTAAAAAACAATTGCTTGAAGGTTTATTTTTTTAAAGAGAGAGAGGGACAGTGAGAGAGAGAGAAAGAGAGAATCAACTTTATTTAGTTTTCATGTGGCCTTTGTTGCTCTGATACTTAGTTGTGTACATGATGCTAGGATTTGAACTGACATCCTCATGCATGCCAGGCAAGCACTGTAACTGCGGAGCCACTCCTCCAGTCCCTCCCTGAAAGTTTTAACTGAGGAATCAACATACAATATACATTGCATTTGTTTTATTTCCCACATTTTTATTGGTGTATTATAGTTGTACATATTGGGATTTGTGTTATGTATTTGTACATGCACACAATATAATAATATAATTCAGCCAATATCACTCACCAGCACGTCCGTCCCCTCTCCCTTGCCACCTTCAAGCCCTTGATCCCTTTCCTCCACTGATTTCACTTTGATTTTTTAGGACATCCAATCCTGCCTTTGCTTTCCTTTTTCTTCTCTAGCTTCTGCAGATGAGAGAAAACATACAACTCTTAACCTTCTGAGTTTGACTTATTTTACTTAATGTGATGGTCTCTAGTTCCATCCATTTTCCTGCAAATGCCATACTTTAATTTTTCTTTATGGCTGAATAAAACTTCATTGTGTATATATACCACAGTTTCTTTAACCACTCATCCATTAATGAATACCTAGGCAGGTACTATAGTTTAGCTATTGTGAATTATGCTGTTATAAACATGGATATGCATGTAACACCAAGTTAAGACAACTTCAGTTCTTCAGTATAAATATCGAGGAGAGGTATAGCTGAGTCATATGGTGGCTCAATTCCCAGGTTTCTGAGGAGCCCCCAATTCGAATTCCATAGTGGTTGTACTAATTTACAGTCCCAACAACAATGTAAAAGAGTTCTTTTTTCTCTACATCTCTCCATAATTTTATATTATTTGCATTCTTGATAGCTGCCATTTTGACTGGTGTGAGATGAAATCTGTGTAGTTTTTATTTACATTTCCCTAATTGCCAATGATGCTGAACATTTTTCATATATTTGGAGACCATTTATGCATTGCATTTTCAAATGAGCTGCCAAAGCAAAATTCAAATTTTCAAAAGAAATGCCTGAAAAACAACGACAGAACTCATTCCTCGTACGTATTGAAGGATATAAAATGGAAGAAGTATATGGAGTTCTAGAGAAGAAATTGGGGAAAAGATTTTGGAGATGGATATTGGAGGGCTGAATCCTTTTACAAGGGAAGAAATAGAAGATGCTTTATATACTATTCTCAAGTGATGAGCTGGGTGGCTGAGAATGGGGCTCAATGGTAAGGTGCTTCCCTAGTATGCTCAAGACCATGGGTTCAGTCCCCAGTACCATAAAAAAATTATCTAGCATGCTCAAGTGGTGACTTTAAGGAATTCATATAGAGAATTTCTCTATGTGCTTCACTTCCTTTAGGGGACTACACTTGTGTCTGATTTCCAGTAAATATTCAAATGTAGAGAGACAGATATGTTTGAAGTCTGACTGATGATTTGGCAGTGGGGAGCTGTGGGCAAAGGAAGTGTATTTCCTAAGTACTAGATTTGTGCCACTAATGACAGTTAGCCTGGAAGCACCACAATCTTTCCAAAGGCTGTCTCAACAGAAGGAAGCTCGTGGTTTATCACTAGATGTGTAGGGGTTAGTTGCAAGGGAACAGCTAGAAAAGATGTCTACTTTTCTATGTTGAAAAAATGGAAAGAGTTCATTGAGTTCTCATGAGAACCCACAAAAAGAAATACATACAAGAGAAAAAGGCTCCTTCGTTGAAGCCATCCCCTGATGATACAAACTAAATAATAAGAACTTTCCTATCCTCTGCTGCTTCTTTCACCTTCCAGGTTCCAGCCCCAAGTGAGTCAAGACAGCCTTAATTGGAAGATAGAGGGAAAGTAAATGTCATGAGGTAGAAGAGAGAAGAAGCTGGCAATGTTTTGAAATAGTACCATGTTAGGAAAAGCAAGGAGGTTAACCTCTGAATGAAAATGTCAAAGTTTTGATCACTGCTGGGGACTATGGAAATTTTTAATCGGGAGAGAAGAAGAATGAAAAATTAAGGGATCATGAGGAAATTAACTTTTTTTTTTACGAAATCACATTTTGTAAATAATTAGAGTTACGTTTGTTCAACCTACTGTTCATACAAAAAAAGATTTTTAATGCCCCCATCCTTTCACTCACTTATTTCACTGTGGAGCAGATACCCTGCATAGCTTTGTAATTTTGTCTCATTTTGTTTTCAGAATAGATATTCATCTTTGCTCTGGGAAGGTCACTCTGAGACTTTCTTGCTGAGACAAATTTAAGGAAGAAGGAAAACTCCATTATCTTGTAATTAAGATACACAAAGGCATTTATCTCCAGAGAGAAAATGGACCAATACTCCCCAGGCCAGGCTACCCTTATGAATTAAAGGGTTGGCAGAGATGTACTGAGGGCCAGTGGCAGGATAGTCAAGAGAGTCCTTAAGATAAATTGACCTTGACACATCTGGAAAGGTGTTTATAGCTGGTGATGTAGGTGTTTATAAACCCTCTGTGCTGGTCACCAAAGGCTAGAGCCTAGGACTCAGGCCTATTCCAGCCCTGGAGAATACACTGTGGTGGGATTGTCTTCCTTTGTAAATGTGGTCATAGAAGGTTCTGTTCCACCAAGCAGGGAGTCCCAGCAGTTTCCAAGATACCTTCCCTGTGTAGCAGTTTTTACCTTCATAAGGCCCAGCCTTTCAGGTGGAGATGCTTAATCCAGGAACTTGGATTTTCTACCTTAGGGACCAAACCAAGTTTTAGTGACCTCTCACCCTGCTAGCCGGATTTCAGCTCTGAGCCACCGTACTCCATGGCTTTATTGTGCTTACACCTCCCCACCTGGAGACAGGACACCTTAGATGCTCTAGAATTGACTGAATGAGTACATCGAAAAGGCTTCTGACCAGTATGGTGGGGCTCTGTCCCTGTACTCAGCCTGCAGAGTGGAAAATATGCCTTCTAAGACACCTCCTCAGCACGTGGCTGCTCCCTGGTGTGGGACTCCACTGCAGCTTCCCACTGTCCGCCAAAGCTGGTGTGGAGAGCTCAGCAACCCTGCAGCAGGGTCAGCACACCAAGCATCAAGGCAAGCTGAGCCCCACATTGGGACTTTTCCCTCTCAAGGCATCTGTAGAACTTGATACCACTGGATACGTGAAGAGGGCAGCTTGGAGCTGGGAGGGAGATATGCTAGAACTCTCCTGACTGCTGCTGTGACTGGCATTTGAGGGCTCTGGCCATTTGATCTGGAAATGAATCGGAGCACTCACTTTTCAAAAGTGGTGTTGAGAGGACTGAAAAATGCTGGTCTTTCATCTGCTCTTCCCTTCTAATGCAGGTTTGTTGCCAACAGCACCACTGGCACTCTGAACTCTGGATATTTGGCCCTTGCTGTGGGCAGAGGAGAGGGGAATTCTCCTTTATATAGTGTAGGATGTTTCCAGCATCCTTTGATTCTACCTTCTAGTTTCCAATGGCAGCAACAACAACAACAACAACACACACACACACACACACAGAGTTGTGACAACCAAAAAAGTCTCCGTGGGCTGTGAGTGTAGCTCAGTCGTAGAGCATTTTCTTAGCATGCTCAAGACCCTGGGTTCACGAAATGGAATATTTCACCTTGAGCGTGGGAACTAATATACATGTTTTGTAGAAGGTGACACAAAGAGCGATGAGTTGGATTGTAGAAAATGTTCACTAGTTGTGGCTCTTAACTTGCGTTTTAATAAAAGTTTGAGTAATTGTAAACGGTATCATAAATCAAAAGTGTGTTATCAAAAGGTATGTTCTATTTCTGGTCTTTTGAGTACTCTGAACTCTCATTGTTTGCAATTACTAATAATTTCTGGTCTAGTGACAGAATTTTACTTAGAATTGGAACTAATTCACTC
>PVKS010046828.1:0-13113 GCA_004027875.1 Aplodontia rufa | reverse complement strand
GGGGGGGGGCACTCCTGGGGATAATTGCAATATCCAGAATATTTACACATTTTATACACATTTTATATTATTTTGTTAAAATCTTGTAAGGTTGTTCAAAAATAAAAATAAAAATAAATAAAAAAAAAACTTATAGCACTGAGTGCCCACACTAAATATGAAGAGAGATCCCAAATAAATGACCTTATGCTCCATCTCAAAGCCCTTCAAAAGGAAGAACCATCTGACACCAAATCCAGCAGAAGACAGGAAATAATCAAGATCAGAGCTGAAATCAATGAAATTGAGAAGAAAAAAAAAACCAATAAAAAGAATTGATGAAACAAAGACCTGGTACTTTTTATTTTTTATACTTGACCAAACATACAAGATTTTAACAAAATAATATAAAATGTGTATAGATTCTGGATATTAAAATAACCCAGGAGAGCCCCCCCAATTACCCACCCTTGTCCCACCCTTCCCCTTCCCACAATATCTCTAAAAAAGTATTATGTTGTATAACATTACACTTTATCTGGATTTAATACATGATAATAGATCAACTTTCTCACTGGGTCTAGTCCCAACCTACACAGATGAGTGGAAAGAATCGACCATTAGTTCTCTGGGTTAAGCTGATTTTACTCAGCATAATTTCTTCCATAGCAGTCCATTTACCTTCAAAGGCTGCAATACCATTGTTTCTAATTGTTGTGTAACATTCCATGGTATAAATGTACCACAATTTTTGGATCCATTCATCCAGGAAGGGACATCTGTGTTGTTTCCATAGTCTAGCAATAGTAAATTGAGCTGCTGTGAACATAGATATTGCTGTGTCACTATAATGTACTGATTCTAAATCCCCTGGAAAAATAACTAGGAGTGGAATAGCATGGTTGAATGATGGGGTCATCCCTAGTTTTTTGAGGATTCTCCAAACTGCTTTCCATAGGGGCTGTACCAGTCTGTAGATCCACCAACAGTGTGTTACTGTCCCTATCTCTCCACAGCCCCTCCAGCCTGTATTATTGTTAATTTTCTTCATCTTTGCCATTCTGACTGGCAGGAAGTGATATCTTAATGTGGTTTGCATTTGAATTTCTCTGTTTACTAGAGATTTAGAGCACTTTCACGTGTATTCATTGGCTGGATCAATGTCCTCTGGTGAGAAGTTTCTATTTAGCTCTTTGGCCCATTTATTAATTGGGCTGTTAGTGTTTTTGTAATTGAGATTTTTGAGGATTTTGTAGATTATGGACATGAGGCCCCTGTCAGAGGAATCATATCCCATGGTTCTCTCCATTTCTGTAGGAAACCTCTTGATTGTTACAATTGTTTCCTTGGCAGTACGAAAGCTTTTTAGCTTTATGGCATCCCATTCACTGATTTTTTACTTTACTTCCTTCACTTTAGGAGACATGTTGAAAAAGTCTTTGCCTACTCCCAAATGCTGAAGTATTGGACCTAATTTGTCTTCTATCAGTTGCAAGGTAGCTGGTTTAATTCCTAGGTCCTTGATCCATTTTGATTTGATTCTCCTGCAAGGACAAAGAAATGGGTCTAATTTCAACTTTCTGCAGGTGGATGACCAGTTTGTCCAGCACCATTTGTTGAAGAGGCTGTCACTTCTCCATGTAATATTTTGTCCCCCTTTGTCAAAAATCAGATGTTTAAAGATTTGAAGGTTTGTTTCAGGGTCTTCTATTCTATTCCATTGGTATTCTTTCCTGTCTTGATACCAGTACCATGCTGTCTTTATTACTATGGGCAGGACCACTGGTGGAAAGGGAGCTCATACAGAGGAGGCACAGAAATCTGGGAGCTTGTGGGACTGGAGTCTTCAGCCTGAAGCCCCAGAGGACCATGATTATGGTGTGCAAGTTGTGCTCACCCCACTGTACTCACAGGAAACACACAAGACCATTCAGAAGGCACTGCTCACCCTAGGATTCAGAGAACTCAGAACAGAGATGAGCAAAGGGTGACCATGCACATGTCTCCTGGAAACAGACATCGTTTGGACAGGGGCGCTCAGCAACAGGACTCAGAGAAGACTAAGTATTGGAGGTGAAGGACACAACATTCACCATAGTAAGAGGAGGTTGAGTACTGGTGGGAAAGGGACATTAACCCATAGGACTCAGAGGAAGGAGACAAGCAGGGGAAGAGGAGTGCACTCCCAAAGGACTCTGAGTACACTGAACACTGGTGGAAAGGGGTGCTCACCCACAGGACACAGAGAAATCTAAGAACTTTCAGAAAGGAACACAGAGAATAGACACATGAAGCATGAAGATTGCCAGGAGAGGGGTGCTCTCCTAGAGGACTCAGACAACATTGAGCACTGGTGGGAAAGGGGGTGCCACACATCACTCTATGAACTGTAATCCCAAGTTGGAATGGAACACTATCATAGAACTAACTAGATACTGACCACGGTGGCAAAGGGGCCATCACATTTATCCATCTCAGTGCTCCCATGCTGATATCACAGGTTGCCTCACCTACAGGACTCCTCCTGCATGCAATGTGAAAGAACATGATGCTCACCAAATCTCTCCCTTTCATCTGTGAAGGTATTACATAGCCCTCATAAGCAGCTTTAAGTTTGATCCACTATGCTGGCACATTGTCTCTTGCTCCCATTCTCCATGGTGTCCTGAAGACGTGGGGAAGTGATGCCAATCCTCAGGTATCCCTGAGTTTTTAAACCCATGGGAACTTGGTACTCAGTCACAGGTAAGAAAGAACCCTGAGAAAATCTGGGGTACTGGCACTCATCCACAGGTCAACCATGGTCCCCTGGCAAAGATGGGTAGGTGCCATACATCCCGAAATGTGATTGGTTCCAGAGTGGGTGTGCCTGATTGGTGACCTTCCACAGGTCCTTCATGTCCTCAGCAAGAGTCAGATAGGTTCCAAAGCACAAAAATCTCTGAAGGTGAGAATGTCTCTCCACTGAAGCTCATGGGGATACCCAATGGTTTAGGGAAAGGAGAGCTGTCCACACGAGCTGTCCAAGAATCCTCAGGAGTGTTGTAAACTGGACCCTCACCAAAGGCCTCATGTTGGCCCAGAGCACTGGTGGGATTAGGCACACTCTGTCACATCTCTGTAGTTATCAACTTGCCAGAAAATGGTCTGACCAGGAAAACAAATGTCTGATGAATTCTCCATTAAACTGGGCGATCAGCCACAACTGGCCAGGGATTATGATGAAAGACAATGGGACAACCACAAAGGACTCAGTGTCAATGAAGAGAGCTAGTGAACTGAGCTCTCAAAGATGACTCAGAGGTTCAGTGCACTGGGTGGAATGAAGCACTAACATAAAAGACTTGAAGTCACTGTACACTGGTGGGGAAAAGGCACTTCCCACAATGCACAGGAAACCCTGAGCAGTGGTGCAAAGTGGTGCTCCCCAGACTACTCAACGGAAACATATCTGTTGGGAAAGGGGCTCTCAGCAACAATATTCAGAGGATACTGAGCACCAGTGCTAAAGGCGCACCACCAGAACAGCAGAAGACACTGAGCCCTATTGGGAAAGGGGTGCGTTCCCACAGGTTTTAGTGCAAACCAAGCAACGGTGGAAAGTGGCACTCACCCACAGGCCATATGATCTTGGTGGAACTGGTGGAAAGCAATGATTACACACAAGAGCACATCTTGCATGGCATATTCATGGTCCTCTGGGGTTTCTGGCTGAGTACCCTAGTCCAAAGAGTTCCAAGATTTCTGTGCCTCCTGTGTGAGCTCCCTTTCCACCAGTGATCCTCACTCTCTGTAAACTGGACACTCTCAAAAATCCAACAACTGTTGGGATAGGTGTGCTCAGCCCTGTTTCTCAGAGGAAGTATAGCATTGGTGGCAAAGTCATGCTCACCCACTGGACTCCCAGAAGCACACAAGAGTTGTCAAAGTGCTGCTCCTCCCATGAACTCTGAGGACTTTGATCGCTGATGGTCAAGGAGAAGCACACACCCACAGATCTCTGATCTCTTACAAAGAAGTCCTCCACCTTAAGACTCAAAGGAGACAAATTCTTGTTTAGAAGGGGCCCACCGTGAATGAAAATCAAAGGATACTGAGCACTGCTGGAAAAGGGGTGCTCTCCCACAAGACTCTCAATCCAATGATTGATGCGGAAAGTGAGCAATCAAATAGAAAACACAGAGAGTGAGGATCACTGGTGGAAAAAGAGCTCACACAGAGGAAGCACAAAAATCTGCGAACTCTTGGGACTAGGGTACTCAGCCAGAAACCCCAGAGGACCATGAGTATGCTGTGCAAGGTGTGCTCACCCACCACACTCACAGGAAACACACAAGACCGTTGAGAACGTACTGCTCTCCCCACCTAAGTTTGGGAGCACTTGGACTGAGATGGGGGAAGGGTGTTCATGTACATGCCTCATGGAAACAGACATGGTTGGGACAGGGGGCCTCAGCAACAGGACTCAAAGGAGACTGGGGACTGGTGGTGAAGGACCCAGCATCCACCATAAGAGGAGCCTGAGTACCAATGGGAAAGGGGCACTCATCCACAGAACTGAGAGGAAGGACACATCTAATGGTCTGAAAGTTGTGGTCTCCCACAGGATTCAGAGTACACTGAGCACTGGTGGAAAGAGGTACTCACCCAAAGGACAAAGACAATTCTGAGAACTTCCATAAAGGGGCAATCAAACGGGACAGACAGAAGCCTGAAAACTGCCAGGAGATAGTGATCTCCTAGAGGTCTCAGAGAAACTTGAGCACTACTGGAAAATGTGGCGCTGCCACTCCTCACTCTGTGCACTGCAATCCCAGGTGGGAATGGACACTGTCTCATAGAACTTACTAGAGTTTGAGAGCAGTGGCATGGAGGCCATCACATTTATCCATCTCAGTCTCCCACACTACTCTCACACGTTGCTTCACATGCAGGACTCTGTGTTCCTACAATGTGAAAGGAACATAATGCTCACCCCAATGTCTTCCTTTCATCTGTGAGTCTGTGACACAGCCCTCATAGGCAGCTTTGAAATTGCTCCACAATGCTAGCACATTGTCACTTACTCTCATTTTACCACTGTATCCTGAAGAAGTGGAGAAGTGATGCTAATCCTTAGGTATTCCTGAGTATTTATACCTGTGGGAACGTGGTACTCAGACTCAGGTAAGAAAGGACCTGAGTCAACTCAGAGAAAAGTTGGGATACTGGCACTCATCCACTGGTCTCCCATGGTCTCCTGCAATGGAGGGTAGGTAACAAAGATCCCCAACTGAGATTAGGTCAAGAGTGTTTGTGCCTGAGTGGCACTCCTAATGGGTCCTTAAATTCCTCAGCAAGGGTAGGTAGTTTCCCAGGCACAAAAATCTCTGAAGGTGAGAGTGTCTCTCCACCAAATTACATGGGGACACTCCATGCTTTGGGGAAAGGAGAGCTGTCCACAGGAGCTGTCCAATAGTCCTCAGGAGTGTTGAAAAATGAACACTCACCAAAGGCCTCAGGTCTCCCTAGAGCACTGTTGGGACAGGCACACTCTGTCACATTGCTGTTGTTGTCAACTTGCTAGAAAATGTGCTCATCCAGAAAACATAGGTCTGCTGAATCCTCCTTTGATGTGGGCCATTGGCCACTATTGGCCTAGGACTATGATGAAAGTCAATGTTGCATTCACCGAAAGACAAAAAAGCCAGCTAGTGAAATAAGCTCTCAAGGATGACTCAGAGGGTATGGTGTACTGTGGGGGAACAAAGCAGTGTCACAAAAGATGTGAATTCACTGAGCACTGGTGGGAAAGGGCTGCTTTCCCACAATGCACATGGAATCCTGACCAGTGGTGCAACACTGCTGCTCCCCACACCTCTCAATGGAAACAGATATCTGTTGATAAATGGCTCTCAACAACAGTACTCAGAGGATACTGAGCACTGTTGCTTAAGGCCCAGTACCCACAACTGAGAGAACACACTGAATCCTTGTGGGAAAAGGGTGCTCTTCCACAGGTTTCAGTGCATACCAAGAAACAGTAGAGAGTGGCATTCACCCACAGGTCACATAGCCTTGGGTGAAATGGTGGAAAGTAGCAATCACACACAAAAGCCTCAGAAATCCAACAACTGTTGGGAGAGGTGTGCTCAGCCATGTTTCCCAGAGGATATTCAGTATTGGTGGCAAAGTCATGCTTACCCACTGGACTCAGAAGCATGTGAGAGTTGGTAAAGTCCTCCTCCTCCCCTGGACTCTGAGGACCTTCAATGCTAATGGACCAGGAGCAAGCACTGACCCGTAGATCTCCATGGTCT
Organism: Aplodontia rufa; assembly: GCA_004027875.1. Classification (NCBI taxonomy): domain Eukaryota; kingdom Metazoa; phylum Chordata; class Mammalia; order Rodentia; family Aplodontiidae; genus Aplodontia; species Aplodontia rufa. Next base: position 6,835 of record PVKS010046828.1, on the reverse strand, counting down.
CACACATTTCTTAGAATTCATTGCTCACAAACAGCTCAGAGGAAATGAAGTACTTTTCACAGCACCCTTCCTGCACAGGTTTCAGAGGACACTGAAAACTCCTGGGTTTTTGGTACTCCTCCAGAAGACTGTTAGTACAAGAGCAGTGTAGGAGTGTGGCATCTACCACAAGGTAGAGAAGTGAGGGATCAGAGGTTGGAATGAGGCCTCACACATAGGATGCACAATCATCTGAGATCTGGTTTGACTGAAGTTGTCAGGCTGAGAAATCTGAGTACCTTGAGCTGTGGTGGGTTCAATACAGTCACCAATGGTGGTAGAAGACACTGATCAGTGGTGTGAGAGAGGCACTCACCCTGTGGACTGAAGTAAAACACACATTCATGGAAAATGTGTGCTCCCCCACAGGACTCACAGTACACTGTGCACAGTTGGGATGTGTGTGTTTAATTGTCCTAGAATAAGCAGGAAATATATGGGAAACAGATGCTCCCCCACTGGTCTCATAGGATCCCAAGCTTATGCGGGTATGGGGCACTTACCCACAGCTCTCAGAAGACCCTGAGCACTTAAGGGAAAGGCATGCTCACTCACCACAGTCACAGATTCCTGAGCACTGCCTAAATGGATGTTCACACAAACATCTCAAAGGTGTCTGAAATGTGATGGTACAGGTACATTCAGCCACATTATGAAAATGACACTGAGCATAGTTTGTAAACATCTAATCAACTATAAAATTTAGTTTCACCTGAGCACTGGTGGGAAAGGGGCACTCACCCACAGGAATCACAGGAATTTGACACCAGGTGGGAAGGTAGTACTTTCCTGGCAATGTGAGGATCTGAACATTGATGGGAATGGGGTGCTCATCAAAGGAGACAGAGTTCTGTTGGGAGAAGGGGTACTAACCCATTATCACTCAGAGCAAAGTGAGTAGGAAAATGGCCCTCAACAATGGACTAAAAGGGTCCTGAGTACTAGTGGGAAAGGGGAGTTCACCCACAGGACTCAAGAAATACATGGCCACTGTGGGAAAGGGACACTCAACAAAAGGATTCAGAGAAACTCACAGAGCATGGGAAAGGAATGTAACCCACCAAAGTGAGAGGACCCCAAGCAGTGTTGGGAAAGGGGTACTCACCCACAGGCATCAGAAGAAACCAAAAAGGGGTGGAAAAATGCATGCTCATCCACCAGACCAGGATGACCCTGAGCACTAGTGGGAAAGATATTCTTACACACAGGACTCATGGAGGCTGAGCTTGGTGGATAGGGGCACTCACTCACAACTCAATATGTGTTCTTAGCACTTGTGTGAATGTGGCACTCTCCTGCGATTCTTGTGGTTTCAAGAACTGAAGATTCGCCACCATGTATATCTTGGAGGGTGTTCATTGCCCATGGAAAATGGGCACTCAGATTATCCCTGTGCCCTCATTACACTGGGATCATCTCTAGGCAGTGTGCTGAGGTCTTGCTCACTCTCACTCCTTAGGACCCAGGGCAGTTGGGCATCTCCTGCTGATGTCACAATGGGATTGGGGGAGGGGCACTAACAGCTGCTGATGCCATATAGGGCTTGTGAGAAAGTGTGGGATCGTCATGGACCTGACTGGGTCTCCTAGTCTGAACCTTCACAGGAGTTAATGACTTCTGTCACCTCTGTCATGACTCAGAGGCCTGAAAGTTCCCTCAGCACAGGTCATACCCTGACTAAAATGGACATACTAGCACACATCCAGAGGCCCCATGATCCTCAGCATAGGTGCATAAGTGCCAATTATCTATAACTTCACAGAGTTCAGAACACACGTGTGTGAGTAGGGATCATTGACAGGTCTCAGTGCCCTCAGCACTGGTAGGAAAGGGTACCAGATTCAAAAGTCTCTGTGATTCTGGGGACTGAAGTGAAAAAGTCACTCAGCAGAAGTATACATAGCCACCTGATTGTTTTGGGAACATCAAACAACCCAATGACAAAGGTTCCTCAGTTGTTGAAACATGGACACTCACCCGAGACTCAGAGTGACCCAGAGCACTTGTAGGAGAGGCGCTCTCTATCACATATCAGGTTCAGTGAGCATGGTGCAGAATATGCTCACTTGCAAGACTCAAAGAAACCCTAATGCTCCTATACAGGGGGCCCTCAGGCATGCACTTCCAAGGACTGGCCACACAGCAAAGAAGTTACCATGCAAAGACTCATAGGAATAAAGCCTGGTAGTAAAGCTACACTTGCCCACTGGACCAAGAGGAGACTGATCTCTGGTTGGAAAGGGGTGCTTGCCCACAGGACTCTAGGAGACTGAAAATGTTGGGATCAGAGACTCACCCACAGCTCTGAGAGGACCCTGAATGCAGTGGGAAAGGTGTGGTCATGTACAGGACTCACAGTGGCTGAGCTTGGTGGACAAGGGCCCTCACCCACAGGTCAACATGTGTCCTCAGCACTTGTATGAATTTGGCACTCTCCCACAATTCTCATGTTCCAAGAACTGGTTGAAGATTTGCCTCCGTGAATATCTGGGAGGGTGTTCATTGCCCATGGGAAATGGGCACTCAGAGTGTCTCTGTTCCCTGGTTGGACTGGAAGCACCTTCAGGTAATGTGTAGAGGTCCTGCTCACTCTCATTCCTCAGGATCCAGGGCAGTTGGGCATCTCCTGCTGATGTCACAATGGGCTTGTGATAGAGAGAGTGTGTGCAGGTCATCATGGACTTAACTGGGCCTCCCAATCTGAACCTTCCCATGAGCTCCTGTCAGGACAGCCAGATCCACATTCACTCTTTGAAGTGTGGGAAGAAAGTCCAACCACAGGCCAGGGATCTGTAGAAGTCCCTTGAGTTCAGCCAGGGGCACCAGGTGACCACAGACAGAGCCTGCCCCTCCTTCACAGGTCTGCCTCAGTGTCCCCATAGAGAAGGGCATGTCTTTATTACCACCTTGCCTCACCCCCACAGACTTCCCAAGAGGGCTAATAAGTAAGAGGAGAGCTGAGTTTTCTGGGCCCCTGGGAACAGAAGGTGACTGCGATCAAGTTGCAGGAACAGAACCAGTACCTACTGGGTGGTGCCTAAGTGCAGAAGGATCCACTGTGGTTTCTACTGCTGCACTTCACCCTTCCTCCCCTCAGAGTTTCTGGGATTTAAGAAGAACTGCAATGAGTCTGGCAATGATTCAGAGGGCTCAAATATCAGAACCTCAAAAAAATATTCTAAGGACCAAATTAATGGTGTTTTCAGTAAAAGCCATGTCACAGGGGCAGCCTTTTGTCCTGGCTTGGGGACTCCTGTCAGCTTTGGCACATTATGCTCTGGGCCATTCCTGAGTCCCTCTCCCCTTCAGCTTCTCTCCTTTGTCAGGGTGGGGAAAGGTACTGGGAACACCCAAGTGTTTCCACATAATAGAAAAAAAAACACAGCAAGAACAAAATTATGACCATATCTGCAACACTGAGCACTTCCCGTGATGAGTATCATCCCTTGTTGAATGAATGAATGCTGAGCTCCAGTGGGCCAGAGGCAGGTACCAAAACACCAGCATCACACATAGGAGTTTCCAGATTGAGCACTCTTCCTAAGAGGTTAATGATTTAACTTCACAAGATAATTCCTTTCACTTCTCGAGTGCCTACTCCTACAGTGATTAATTACTCTGCACCCTGCTATGACAAAGGGGTTTGATGTACAGAAGTCATCTATGACAAGAAGGGCCCAGTCAGCAGGACAGGGTTGATCTGTGAACCAGTGACTTGCACCCTGTCCTCAGAGGGCACACAGCCACTAAAAAAGGAGGTTTTGTGCCAAACAGGACCTCAGAGAAGGTAGGAAAGCAACTGCTGTGATTGGAAGTCAGGTCATCAATACAAGGCAGATGAAAAGAAAGTGAAGAGGAAGATGAAATAGAAATCAGTAGCCAAAGCAAAACCAGTTAAGGAAATGCTTGGAGCATACAGTGCCTGCAGAGGTCTAAGGCTCAGGTTAGGCCAATGACAGAGCACAGAGAAATGGGGGTATCAAGGACAGGCACTTGAAGAGCTACATTTATATCCTGGGTAAAAACAGAGAGTGGAAGTTTCCTGTACATATATAAGGAGGTAAAAAAGAAAAAAAGACCCCTAAAGTCAAGAGGTCACAGGAACTGAGCTGAAACTCTGTCCTAGTAAGGAGGGATTGGCAACTTACACATAACCAATCATAATGCTTGATTTAATCATTTAGTGAATTGAGAAGTATATCTACAGGAAGTCATACATTATTTTCAAAGAAAATAAAAATTACTTGTGAGTAGCTTTTTCAGTCCCTTTTGCACAGGAGGAGCCAGAGTGTTGCCCAGGTGGTGGCCTACTACTCCCCTCAGGGAGGACAACTGCAGTCTCCCATTCCTTTGCCTCCCTGGAGGGCAAAAACAGAGACTGGCAGCATCTATGCATCAGGTGGAATCACTTCATTTTCTTTGGGTCTCACAAGGGGAACAGCTATTTTATCTCCACTGTGAGTCAACTGATGCTGGTTGAGGTTATCAAAAGAGTCTAAGGATGAAGGACATGCTGAGAAAACCAAACTAGAATCCAGAGCTCTTGATCCTTTTGAAGAGACTAATATTCAAATAAGTGCAAAATTTAACAGCCATTTCACACACATTTTGCGATAAAATAGAAACAAGATGACTGGTGAATACTAGTTCTGAATATGGCTCTAATATTGAGTTTGGCATCAATACTTTCCTTACTCCACTGGAGAGATTGGCAGTAATAGAAGACTTTAAACAAGGATAACAGGATGCTAATAATAATAGCTACCATTCATTGAGAATGTCTTTCGATTCTGAGCAATTGATATAAATTAATTCATTCACCACTCACAAAAGTTCTATGAAGTAGGTGTTATTAGTCTGCCCATTTTACAGATCAAGATACTGAGGGAAAAGGAGGCTATATAACATGCCTGAGGTCACATAACAACAAATGTCCGGTCAGTCCTGGTACTCACAGTCTGATTGCAGATCCCATCTTAACCACCATGTGTTTTGTGTACAATATTTTCCCAGTACATCCTTTAGTAAGATCTGCAAAGTATACTAAATGACTCCTTTCATATTCATAACCAAGCCTGTGAATTAAAGTTTTTTGTATCTACAGTTTCAGGTGATCAAGATCTATCTAATTCTCAAAATGACATTGTGCTTCTGAAAGATGGTGTCCTAGATCACTTGTGTGTTTTTATGATCTAACCAAATGCGTGGCATAAGGCAGTGGCCTATTACCCATTTGGCAAATGCCTGAAACTGCTTCTGGTGAGAGATGGGCTTGTGCCATCAACAATGCACTCAGAATTCGCGCTCAGCACAGTACATGGTAATCAGTTGTCTACGACACCTGTCTTTCCCAGTAGGTTTCAGGCTCTGTGAGTATAGGACTGTGTTTTATTTTTCTATTTATCCATAGCAAAAGGAAAAGTACCTGGTGCATAACTATACTCAACAGTTTTTTGGCAAAGAGGTCGGTTAGATTTCTACAACCTCACACCTATCCACATTTCATTATCAAATGAGTATTGCTTAGGTCACCAGGATTCCACTGTGATCTCATTTGGACTCTAAAGAGGGATTTGTTGAGTTGAGTAAACCAAAGCTCGTTTATATGACAGAAAGGTCAACTTCTAAGCACTAGGCATTGCAAGTGGCAGAAGAGGAGGGGTGTAACAAGAATGACTGGAGTTGAGAAGATGCACTGGGAGAAGAACGGGTTGAGATACTAATAAGATCACCATGTATCATGAATAGAGAAATCTCTTCCTCATGGAAATGAAAGTAGCCCAGGATGCTCACTGGATGTGCTAAGTACAAAAATTAAAAATGGAAAGAACCAGTGGCATCCATCTGTGAAGACCATTAAACCAGGGAGAGAGATTCATGAGTGATTGGGAGTCTTACAACCTAACACAGATGATAGTACAGTAGGGACTTTTGTGTGTGGGTGTCTGGAACAGGTTGGAATTTTATTAACTGCTGGAATACCCAGAAGCACAGCCAAGGAAAAGGGAAAGAATTTTGAAGGAAGGGCCATCTTGGCACCACAAAACACACCTTCCTACTAGAAATGCCAACTGAAATCTTAGAAATGAATTTGCTAGTTTCACATAAAGACAGAACATGGTTCCCTGAACCATCAGTGATCACAACATTCATTCTCACAAGTCTTACGGCTATAGTCAGACTTAGAATGTCTGAAGTGTATTCCAAAGGAAAACTAATTGGCATTCAGAGAAAAAAACTTTAATAGTCAAATAAGTTTGGAAATTCTAGCTCCTGTGGGAAAAACTCTGCATGAGGAAACAAGAAGTCCAAGTTCAAATCCCTACTTTGCCATTTCGTGGCCCAATGACCTTGAAATGTCATTTTATATCTTTTGATTCTGAGAATTTCAATTCAAAATGTATAAATAGCAACCACTAATCAAGCAACATGATGTATATAAAATCTTTGAAAATATACAATAGAGTAAACCCACATGAACAATGTAATGAGAATTCACTGTGAGACCTTAAATGTGTACCCATTGCTTTGGACTGAATTTTTCATATCCCCCTCAAACTTATACATGGAAGTTTTATCCCACTGTGACTGTATTTAGAGATGTGGCTTATAGAAGGTAATTCAGGTTAAATGAGGTCACAAGGGTAAGCTCTTAGTTTAGTAGAGAAAATTAGAAAGATCTCTTTCTCCCTGAAAACACAGAGAAAGAGAGAGAGAGGCCATGTGAGGACATAATAAGAAGGCAATTGTCTGCCACCTAGAAAGCAAGGCCTCACCAGTACCTGACTGTGGGGGC
>PVKS010046827.1:0-13122 GCA_004027875.1 Aplodontia rufa | reverse complement strand
GTGTACTTGATCAAAAGGAAGAAGGTTAATGTTGATTACACAGGGTGGGAATGGAAAGAAAAGGAAAGAAATCATTAACCATTTCTTTATGCATCTTACCTTCTTCCCTTAGAAACAATACCAGGAATTTATTTTCTGAGATAAATAAAATGGGAGGTGAAAGAGTAAACTTTCATCTTCGTTACAAATTCCAATAAACGCCTTGGGTTTATAATGTGACAGCAACAAGCTGCCTATGTATCCACAGATGCACCTTTAACCATTACTTTGGTTTGCCTATATTTTGTCCTAATAACAGCTCTCCACCTGCCTGTCTTTGAGTACCTACAAAAGAAAACTGCCCTGTAACAGTCCCATAGCATTGCAGACAGTGAAAATTTTGCATACTAATTATTTATAGCTGAAAAATGTGTCTGTATACTTATACCAAAATTGTAGAGAGATAGTGTTTCTGTGTATCTAGTGTGTAATATTTAGACTATGTAACATTCAGCAATTACATATGTATGTGTGTGCAGTAAATCTCTCTGTTATGAATAAATAACACCCCAAAAGAGGTAGAAAGATTTAACTAAATAATTAAAAGTGAAAATGAAAAAGGTAAAATATAATCTAGTGCTTCTCATAGATTTCCTAGAAATAATCCTAGAACAGGAAAAATGTGTATACACAGTAATGGGGACAGAAATTCAGCCTAAAAGTTTCCCTTTTATGTAGGAAATTTCTTTGAAATTTTGTTTTCTCTTTTGAAATTAGTGAGTTTTTTTTCATTTTACTCCATGTTCTATCCAAATTCACTTTATACACTTAATGCTTTAAAGTATGTACCACCAAGTTAAATACACATCTCTGACTCCATTCCCCTGACCTGTTAAGACATTCCAGGAAAATGCACAATGTTTGTTAGTTTATTATGCAGCTTTAACTCAAACAAATAGTTGGGTTCTCCTGAAGTCAAATGTATCTTGCTTGCAAAGACAGGGACCTGACAAGAGGGAGCCATCAAATGGTCAAGGAGGAAACGAGGTAATCAACCCCCTCACTCCACCATTTTCCTGGAGTTGTTCTCTCAGGGCTAGGAGACAGCTTTCTCCTAGGTCACATTCGTAGCAGAGACTGACTGGATGCTCCTCAGCCTCATTTCCTCTTCTGGATCACAGGACTGTGTACACCAGCTTCCCTTGCAAGTAAATGGGAGCCATGAGATGAGGTTCTGACCAGTGAAATAATCTCAGAGAAGCTGAACTGTTTCCAGATCTAGCTGTAGGAGTTTTCCTCACTCTCCATATTTTGGTTGTTTGAATGCAAAAGAGCCCATGAATAACCCAGAAAGCCATAGCAGAAGACAGTGCTATGAGTGTAGCCAGCATCCTGAATAGTCTTGTAGGATTCTAAGTTGAGCAGTTGAACTGCTCAGATTGCCCTAATGCATGCATGTACATTATCTTACAGCAGTCTTTATAGCAATTCAAAAGGATATATGTATTTTTCCTTTTCTTTTTGGTACTGGGGATTGAACCCAGGAAACTTTATCACTGAGCTACATTCCCAGTCCTTTTTATTTTGAGAGAAAAAATTTGCTTTTCAAATTTTTTTTACTGTAGTAAACTATAGATAGCATAAAATTGACCTTTTTCAAGTGTGTGGCTTAGTGTCATTATGCACATTTGCACTGTTCTGCAACCACCACCACTATGCAGAACATGTTTTAGCTAACATTTCACAAACTGAAGCTCTGTATCCATTAAGTAATAACCTCCTTATTCTTTCCACCCTCTAGCCCCTGGCAATGAGCATCTTAATTTTTGTCTATAAGTTATCTATCCTAGATACCTTATATACATGTAATCATATACTAGGTGTCATTTTGTGACTGGTTTATTTCACTTAACAGAGTGTCTTCAGATTTTATTCATCCTATATCATGTGTCAGAATCTTACTCCTTTTAAGGCTGAATAATATTCCATTTCTGTATATACCACATCTTATTTATTCATTCATCTGTCCACTGACAACTTGGGTTGCTTCCACATTTTGGCTATTGTGAAGAACGCTGCTTTGAACACAGGTATGCAAGTTCTTGTTCAAGTATCTGCTTTCAGTTCTTTGGGTATGTAATCAGAAGAGAATTTCTGGGTCACATGGTATGTTAGGCATTTTTTTCCTTGCTGAACCAAAGACCCAACAAGAATGATTAGAGGAGGAAATATCTATTTTGGGACTCAGTTTCAGAGGTCTCAGTTCATAGATGGCAGACTCCATTCCTCAGGGCCTGAGATGAGGCAGAACAGTGTGGTGGAGGAAAGCAACTCAGAATGTGACACCAAGAATGAGGGCGTGTACACAAGCCTTGTTCCACCAGGACAAAATAAATACCCAAAGTCATGACCCAATGGCTCACCTCTTCTAGCCATACCCTACTTGCCTACTGTTGCTGCCTAGTTAATCCCTGGGGGATTAACACACTAGTAGGGTTAAGGCTCTCATAATGTAAGTATTTCACCTCTAAATTTTCCTTGCATTGTCTCACACCTCATGTCTTAAGTATAATGTGGAAACATCAGAACATGGGTGTAAATTCAGACGTGTTCAAAAAGGGTGGTCATACCTAAAAGCATCTGAGCAAAAGTCTTTTTATTGGGATTGGCAGCTCTTGGGCCAGATTTCACCCTCACTGCCATAGTGAGGGCGGGCAGGGGAAGTGGCATGCAGTCTGGCTGGACAGCAACTTTATAGTCTGGGGTGTGCAGAGGAAGTTTGTGGGCCTTGTCCTTTGGAGATTGGCCAGTGACTCCATCAATCATTGGGCGAGACGCTTGTCTACCAGCGTCTGATTGGTTGTTCCTTTCACTCATGGTGCTGCCTAATGCCCTGCCCCCCACCCAGCTGCCTGGAATCGACCTAACACATAACATATAACTATTTCAGTTTCATTTTTCTGGGGAAACTTCATGTTGTCGCCAAGCAGCTTCTTCATTTTATACTCCCACCAGCAGTGAACAAAAGCTCCAGTTTCTCCATTTCCTCCTCAGCACTTGTTATTGTCTGAGATTTTTTAAAATAGCCAGCCTAACACACATGAAGTAGTATTTCACTGTGGCTTTAGCTTGCATTTCCCTGAGCAATTATGTTCACCCTGTTTTCATGTACTTATTGACCATTTATACATTCTTCGGAGAAATGTCTGTTCAAAGTCTTTGCTCATTTTTTAAAATCTGGTTGTTTTGTTGTTATTGTTGAGTTCTGAGTTTCTTATAAATTCTGAATACTGATCCTTTAGTGGATTTATCAATTGCAAAATTTTTTCCATTCTGTGTGATTCCTTTTTTAATTTGTTGATAGTGTCCTTTGATGTACCAATTTTTTTAAATTTTTGATAAATTATAATTTATTTATTCATTTGTTGCCTGGGATCACTGTCATATCTAAGAGATCACAGTCAAATCCAGTGTCACAAAGCTTTTGGCCTATGTTGTCTTCTAAGAGTTTTATAGTTTTAGTTCTTATGTTTGGATCTTTGACCTATTTTGAGTTAATTTTTATGCTTGGTTTAAGGTTAGGGTCTTTCACTCGTAATGTTTTACCTGTGAGTATCTGATTTTTCCCACTACCATTTGTTGAAAAGACTATCCTTTCCCTACTGATTTGTCTTGACACTCTGGTAAAAACTGTTTGACTTATAGATTTTGAAGGTATATTTTTGAGCTCTGTATCCTATTCCATTTGCCTGTTTCTGTACCAGTACCACACTGTTTTGATTACTGTAGTTCTGAAATAAATTCTGAAATCAGAAAAGATGAGATTTCCAACTTTTTCTCTTTTCAAGATTATTATGATTATTGGGTTTCATTGAGATTTCATATGAATAATTTTCACTTCAACAGTTATAAATGCATATCTAATATTTTAAATACTACAAGTATTTGGAGAAAAGAGTGTTGGAAAAAAATCTTGACTTTTCATCAACTTTTCATTGTAAACCATAGGGAAATATTTCAAGGTCTGAACTATGGAGTGGGCTTAGCACCATCCTGCACACCAGAAGTGACCAGGATCATAAGCTGGTATCACTATGATCTCTCAATATTGTTGTAGAGTACCTATTTTTTTTTCTTTTAAATAGGCTCCCTGATGTTTGAAACTGTAACAACACACCCCTTCAATCCTTCAATATTTAAAACTATCATGAACCAATTAAAAAAAAAGAATACAAACTCCCCCCTCCCAAATAACAAAAAAAAAAAAGAAGAAAGAAAAGTAAGCAGCAATAAAGGATATGAAAACTGGAAAGAAAAAAAGAAAAGGAAAAAAAAAAGACAAAAGGACCCCTATTCACTGTCAATTGATATTGATTCCTAGTAGAACTTGATAGATTGGCATGCCTTCCCTAACAGATTAGAGTTTAAGGAGTAAGTTACTCTTAACCTCTCCTTGAAGGAAGACATTGTTTTTTAATATAGCTATTCTTTTTTTTTAATTTTTAATTTTTGAACAACCATAAAATCAAGTTTTTAACAAAGTAATATAAAATGTGTATATAATCTGGATACTGCAATTAACCCCCGAAGTGCCCTCCCAATTACCCCCCCTTATCCTGCCCTTCCCCTTCCCACAATATCTCTAAAAAAAAGTATTAGGTTGTAAAACATTATTTCTTATCTGGATTTAACACATGCTAATAGACCAACTTTCTCACTGTCCAGGGTCTAGTCCTCACCTCTAGATGAGTGGAGACATTGACCCTTAGTTCTCTGGGTTAAGCTGATTTTACTCAGCATGATCTCTTCCATAGCCATCCATTTACCTTCAAAGGCTGCAATGTCATTGTTTCTAATTGCTGTGTAATATTCCATGATATAAATGTACCACAGTTTTTGGATCCATTCATCCAGTGAGGGACATCTGGGTTGTTTCCATAGCCTAGCAATAGTAAATTGAGCTGCTATGAACATAGATATTGCTGTGTCACTATAATGTGCTGATTCTAAGTCCCCTGGAAAGATACCCAGGAGTGGAATAGCAGGGTCCTATGGTGGACTCATCCCTAGTTTTATGAGGATTCTCCACACTGCTTTCCAAAGGGGCTGTACCAGTCTGCAGCTCCACCAACAGTGTGTTAGTGTGCCTATCTCTCCACAGCCCCTCCAGCATCTATTATTGTTTATTTTCTTCATCTTTGCCATTCTGACTGGTGTAAGGTGATATCTTAATGTGGTTTTCATTTGCGTTTCTCTGATTACTAGAGATTTAGAGCACTTTCTCATGTATTCCTTGGCTTGATCAATGTCCTCTGTTGAGAAGTTTCTATTTAGCTCTTTGGCCCATTTATCAATTGGGCTGTTGGTGTTTTTGTAGTTGACATATTTGAGGATTTTGTAGATTCTGGATATGAGACCCTTGTCAGAGGAATCATAGTCCATGATTCTCTCCATTTCTGTAGGAAACCTCTTGACTCTTGATTGTTTCCTTGGCAGTACAAAAGCTTTTTAGCTTTATGGCATCCCATTCATTGATTTTTGACTTTACTTCCTTCACTTTTGGAGACTTGTTGAGAAAGTCTTTGCCTACTCCTAAATTTTGAAGTGTTGGACCAATTTTGTCTTCTATCAGTTGCAACGTAGCTGGTTTAATACCAAGCTCCTTGATCCATTTTGATTTGATTCTTGCGCAAGGAGAAAAATATGGGTGACTTTTACATCAAAATGATTAATATGAAATGCTCATTTACTTCCTTTACTGGTTTTCTAAGCTATGAAATGAAATCAACCTCTAATTTATTAGCTAAAAGCAACACACATGTGTTATTTGTTTCTGCAGGTTGGAAGTCTGAGCATGGTTTACCTGGGCCATATATTCAGGGTCCCCCAAGTTTGCTGTCAGAAATTGGCTAGGATTTGACTCTCCTGGAACTTAAATTCTTCTTCCAAAATTGTGTGGCTATTGGAAAAAATTAATTATTTGTGGTTCTAGGACTGAGGTCCTTGCTTTCTTGCTGACTGGTGGCAAGAAGTCACCTTGAGCTCCTAGAAGCCACTTGTATGCCCTGTACTGGTTCTGAGAGGACAGGGGCATCCTCCTTCAAGGTCAAGGATAATAAGAGATTCCAGTTCTCCCCAGTCTACTAAGGCAGAATATATTATGTGACAAACAAGGGAATAATCATCGCATCACCTTGCTCCCAGGATGTGGTCTAACTAGGGTAGTAGCTATTATTCCATCACATCTATAGCTCCAGACTATACTTGACAGATGTTAAAGGTATGTACACCAGGAAACAGGAATCTTGGAGTTATCTTAAAATTCAATCTACCACATTTCTCCTGAATTTAGCTTATTAAATGAGATAATCATCAGACCATTGAAGGGAAACAATGAAAATGAACAAACTAAAATAATTAGAAATTGTCATGGTAAACAGAGGATATCAAAACTAAAATGCTAAATTGACAATGCAAAGGTAATTTAAATTATTCTTAATTTGAATATTTTGTGAGCAACAAGTATTTTTTTAAATCACAAGTCACATTCTAGATATTCTCTCACTTCATGCTCATAAACCTATATTCAAGCTGCCAAGACAGGATTTGAACTCAGATCTAACTCCAAAATTGTATTGTTTCCATTATACCACAAGGAAAAATTTTAAATGCATATGGAAAACCATAACATTAAACCTTTTACAATATGAAGTATATATCTAAAATGCAATTAATTCACGTTGAGGAAACTAGGGGATAGTTTCCACATGGCTACAATATTTAGAATGGAAAATCTTGCTCCCTACCCCTTCAGATTACTTTGTGACTCTCATTTTATTTTATTTTATGTTTGTGGTTTGTGGGATGGAACCCAGGCCTCCTGCGTACCGGGACTGCCAGTGGGTCAAATCCCCACATTCCTCTGTTTCAATGCATTGTTTCTAACAGCACTGAAGGGAAACTAGTGGAAGAAAAGAAGCTGAAACTGCAGTGTTCCCTGCTAAAGGCGGATAAATACAGGCTTTTTGCTTGAGTTGGTTGATGGAGCTTCAGAAGTTCAGTGTTCAAACTTGACTGCCAAGAGACCCTCTGTCAAGGCAGCGCTCCGTTTATCTCAGCTCTTTAGGCACTATTTACAGGCAAATCAAAACAAAATGAGTGTCTTTGATTTTTCAGGGATGGATACTTTTAGATGATTCTTTGAAATTTGTTCTTATCGGTTACTATTGATAAAATTTTTTAAGAGCGAAAACAACTTAAGTGAAAATTTTCCTATTCAGTCTTTTTTTTTTTTTTTTGAGTATAGAATTTACGTCAATCTGAAGTGAAGAAATGGTCCAGAGGCATGTCTTAAAAAGCCAGCTAGGAGCCTGGTGCCACTTGGTGCTAGGCCCCACTGACAGATTTACTGCCAGCTTGGAGCCAGAGCTATGTCCACGGAGTGATGGAAGCGGCAGGTGAGGGCTGAAGTCTGGAGGACTCTTGTGTTCCTCAGCGTGTGCAGCTGGCAGCATCGAGGGTCATGGAGGGGCAGGTCTGTGTTTACGGTCAGGGTGTTTTTTTCTCTTATCCCTTAAAAGAACCCTTCTTATTGCCTGATTAGAGGACATTCCAAAGTGACCAAACTAAGAGCAATTATTGGGATTTTAGAAAGAGTGCTATGGTAATGCCTTATAAAAGTTCTGTAGTATGAAAAAAAGAAGAATCACAAATGACCAAAAAACCATTTTTTATACTAATCTATTTGCACACATTGTTAAATAATAAAGCACTTAATTCAAACTAATGACAAACAGGAGTACAAACAGGAGTTCTTTTGTTTTCCTTCATGCAAAGTAGAAAATGATAGTACCATAAAACATGCAGAATTTCAAACTTACCAAATCATACTGAATTAACCTTGGATCTAAAAACTGCACTGGGTGATTGTTCGAGATCTGTTGCTAAAGTACTATAATGCCACCTAAATCTATTAGAAATCATGAATGTATTTGGTCCAGAAGAAAAAGGGGAATTTTCAGGAAATAGTTAAGGATTCTCCTGGACAGACGGATTTCACGTGGAATAGACTGATAGTAAACACCCCTGCACACACACACACACACACACACACACACACACAAACTGCACAAATAGCTCTGGAAAATGCTCTTTTAATATAGTTGGAGTTTTATAATTTTCCACACACAGTTGACTTTCTTTAGAAGAAAAACATTATCAGCACAATTAACTAGTGAGCATACTCACTCTTAAATACACATCCTCAATTTTTAGAATAAGTTATTGACAGGCTAGCAAGGAAGCAAATTTTTATGTTGACTGCACTTGAACTATTTTAAAGGGTGTGCTCACCAGGAAGCAGGAATTCAGGAACCAGTTTTTAATTCTGCCCACCACAGTTTCTTTGAGAAATGTATTGTGCAATCAAATGTGTTGGCAATTACTAGGTTTTAAGGTGTGTAAATGCTAGTTTATTTGTTTTAATAGCAATTGTGAGACCATACGGTTCTGTCCAGTAGCAACTGATGTTCAGTCCCTTCTTATTCTGCAGTGCTTAGCAGGGAGCCTGGATCCTGTTCCTAGGTACTCAGTTGTGGGGAGCTGGATTGTCCCCCAGGAGCCGATCAGGAGATGAGTGCCGATGGCTGGAACCTGGGTCCCCCCTCATCCGGGGCCCCTTCCCTCCCAGCCGGGGAAACGAGTCAACCACACGCAGCTGTGGCAGCTCAGAATCCGTTCATTACTAAGGCACACGGGTTTTTATAGAGGAGGAGGGGAGACAACCAAGGAATCAATAGTCCTTCTAAGGGAGTTGCCTGCCAGGTGTTATGTAGATTTCAGTACAGACAAAAGTTAGGAACATTCTGTGGTCAATACATTCTGACCCACCCTGTTTGACCTTTTGTATAACAAAGCACGACCTAGCAGCCCCTCCTGAAGGAATTTATACAAATAGTAACAAGATCACTCCAGGGCAGCTGATGAAACAGAGTGAAGGTCAGACCGAAGGTCAGACCCCAACAATTTCCCCTTTTTATTTTATTTGAAATCATCAAGGATCTGTCTTAGGTTGTGGAATGAGATAACCCTCTTTACCCATCATGGGCATGGGCAACAGCATGGTTGCTTCCCTGGCTTAGGTCAGCAAGGCATCCATTCCATCTTACCCAACATTGATTCAAGAAGTCATGTCTCCTTTAACATATGAAACCATATTTGGGGGGGCGGGGTCTTGTCCTTGCTGCTGTGCCAGCAGGGTATTGCATGATTTTTAGTCTGTTGCTGCTGCCATCAGCTGTAAGAGTGATAAATGCGGAAAATTGTACCTAAACTTAACACTCCAATCCAGGCGGCAATGCCAGATCAGTTTTTTAAGGGCTTTTGACATCCTGGTTACAAGCCAAATAAAGACATTGGTGGAACTCGGCTCTCAATTAGAGCTTTAATTTCTCTAATTAACAAAGTGGTTAAATTCCTAAACTTGTTGTTCCAAAGGTCTCTCACCATCTCACTTAGTTGAGATATAGATGTAGACAAATTGTGCATAGTATAAGAAACAGGTGTTACACAAATATCTTTGAACAGTGGGGAACAAGACATGTAAAATATCATACAGCAATTAACAACATTATGCCTGCTTGCAAAAGTTCATTAATTAGCTATTGAGTCCTTAGGGCAGTAGCAGTTTGTTCAGCCAATTTATTTACCACTGTCCTTGTGGCCACTGAATGGTGCATAGTCAGTCCCTCAGCAACAGCAGCAGCAGCAGCTGCAGTCACAGTGGCTGTCATAACAGCTGCTGTAAATCCGAAGTCCCTTCAGGTTTGATAGAGCTGAATGTTCTGGGCATTCACCTTCACTTTCACTGGAACAGGAATTGTTGCAGGGACACAGAGGAGGGAGGAGTCAGGAAATCCCTTCTAGCAGGAACAAAGCTCAGTAGGACTCTGTGTCATTTTGATGTCCCATCAGAAGCAGAAAGCTAACGTACAAGTTGTTCCGGAATTTTTTGGGGACCATCATTTTCCTGTGGAAAAACACAAACACTACCTCGACCCCAGATTAAGACCGGGTCGGGTCCATGCCATTGGTTATCAATGGGATCCTTTTACATGACTTGTGCATAGGGTCGGCCACTAGGATGTCAATGGCATTGGCTGCGGGTATTATTGTTAACATTCAAAGTTTAAAAATAAAGAATAAAAGGATATGATTAAGTAGGTCTCATGGGGCAGTATATTCCCCCTTTTTGTTTTTAAGTAGATAATTTTTGATGGTGAGATGTGCAGGATCCACAATGCCTTGACTCTTTTTAAAATCTGTATTTTGATTTAATCTTTATGAAATTTTTAATGTTTCGAATCACTTTAAACCTTTTGTACTCTTTACATATAGAATTACACCTGTTAGAATTTTAGTTCTTAACAACCTTGCTTTCTTTTAGTGAAGACCCAGATTAAAGCAATCTTAAATTATCTTTTTAGTTTCCAATCCATAAAAGCACATTTAATAAACCCAAATGTATGTTACCTTATAGAACTTAATAAACAAGTGTCACCTTATAGAAACTAAATCAAGATATCGTTAATTTAGGTTATCCATGAAACCTCAGGAAGTTGGTTTTAAAGAATAAAGAAAACCTATATGGGATCTTTCTAATTTTCTTTTTGTGTCCAAATGAAGAGAAAACTCCTTAGGAATTAACTAGGAGCAGCTTAGGCCTCTCCCTTAGGCCTTGCAGCAGCCCCTTGAATTTAAAAGTAGCATTTTATTTTCTTTCTCTCAAACCGGTTTAGGTGTTAGCTCATGTAATTTGCATTGTAAAAGATGGCTATCATGCAGATAATTAGTTGGTATCTCCTTCCTTTTTACAAAGGAGCTAAGCTGCAAAATGATAGAATGAGGCTTTTTTAGGGCATTTTTGGGTTATGCAGGCTGGTGGTGAACCTGGCATAACATGAGAATGAAGCTCCTGTCTGAATTAGTGGACGTCCTTTAAAATTAAGAGAAGGGAGGCTTGCAACCTTTCAGCCTTCACTCTAGCCCCCAGGCTCCCATGGATACCATGGGATGGGGCCGCTGCCCCTAGAGTTAGAGGCGGATGTGGTATGCAGCAAGCTCAGGAGAGAAGGTGACCCACCTTTAGCAGGCCATAGGGCCGAGCCAAAAAGAGAAAATGCCCCGAGGCGGGGGAGATCCCCAGATTGAACTTGAGCTTCCCTAAGGAGCTGCTCAATTTTGTTTTTGTCCCACGTGTCCCAATCAAATAAGTTACTTTCAGGTAGCCAGAGGGCCACCGTAATCAGAGAAATAAGGGCTCCTGCAGCAAGGAAAGGCCCAAACATCGGGGCCCAAAAGTGTTCAGCTGGCATGGGGAACAGGGGGAAGAGAGAAGGAGCCCAAGAATGCTGAGGTAAAGAAAGCGAGCCCTAAGGCTAGGGCGTTGGGCTTATGTACTTGAATTAAAAAGGAGAGAGCGTGGGGTCCTTGGACCAGGGCGGGGGCTTTTGCAGCCGAATAGGGAGAAATTAAAAGGAAAAAGGCGGGGCCCTAAGACCAGGGCGGTGGGCTTACTCAGCCAAACAGGGAGAAATTAAAAGGAAAAAAGATGGGGGCCCTAAAACCAGGGCACTGGGGGGCAACTCACCTGAGCCAGAATTTCTTCCTGGCGGACAATGTCCTGACAGCGGGAGTGTGAGCGATTCCTCACGCGGGGCACCATCTGTGGGGAGCTGGATTGTCCCCCAGGAGCCGATCAGGAGGAGGGTGAGTGCCGACGGCTGAAACCCGGGTCCCCCCTCGTCCGGGGACCCCTTCCGTCCCAGCCAGGGAAACGAGTCAACCACAAGCAACTGATGGCAGCTCAGAATCCGTTTATTACTAAGGCACACGGGTTTTTATAGAGGAGGAGGGGAGACAACCAAGGAATCAATAATCCTTCTAAGGGAGTTGCCTGCCAGGTGTTATGTAGATTTCAGTACAGACAAAAGTTAGGAACATTCTGTGGTCAATACATTCTGACCCACCCTGTTTGACCTTTTGTATAACAAAGCAGGACCTAGCAGCCCCTCCTGAAGGAATTTATACAAATAGTAACAAGATCTCTCCTGGGCAGCTGATGAAACAGAGTGAAGGTCAGACCGAAGGTCAGACCCCAACACTCAGTGTGTATCAAGTCTGTTTACAGGAAAACTCCAGAGGCATTCACACCAATGCTTTTGTTCTTTTGAGTCATGGACTCTTAACACCATTCTCACTTCGTGGCCCACTTAAAACGTTTGTATTTGCTTTGAAAGGTGTGAGAAGGACAGCAGAGCTGACTGCTTGCTGACAGGTGGATGTGTTTGTTGTACGGACACTTTTGAAGCCTGGTGATGAACCTCTTCCATGGATGAAAGCTTGCAGATTGAGTGAAGAAACTTTCTTATGGAGTGTGTGTGACAGTAGGTAGACCAGAGTGGTGCCACAAGTTGACCAGCTATGAGGAAACTACTAGACATGGAGGAAAGAGTTCTAGGGAATCTCAGCTGATTGGACTACTATTTTCTTTTACTAGTAAAATGCAGAAACCTTGAATATAGCATTTTCAGGCTACATTATATATATAATTTTATGAGTCTGTCTCTCTTTGGATCATAAAATGTAACATGTCTAATATCTTTATCCAGTATTCAGTGCCTGACACTCACTAGATTTTTCAATAATTACTTATTAAACCAATAAAACAAATACATTCAGAAAGAAAATCATGTGTATGCGCACTTTTACAAATGCACAGTTTTATATATTTATGTTTTATATAATGTGTATTATATAGATGCACTTTTTTTCCTTTGGTGCACAGTAGAATATTGTTTAGTGTGATGTTCTATTTGAACTATTAAATGATGATAAATTCAAGATCAACTATTCAAGAGACTTGAGAATTGGTAAGACCAGCACTAAGTAACCTGTCATAAATGATCTTAATCCATTCTTTTCAGTGGTTTTTAGAATGTTTGGGGACTTACGTTTGCTCCTATACTTTGAAAAGACAATGGAAAAAATCCAAATATTACTCATTGAGTATGATTTCATTATTCATGGAGGGAGAACATAGTTAAATCCATTTATACACCATAATATTAGATGAAGGCTTGAACT
>PVKS010046826.1:0-13114 GCA_004027875.1 Aplodontia rufa | reverse complement strand
ACAGATCTCGCTCTCTGCCGGTCCCCAGAGAGGCGGAGCAAGTTCTGTGTAGACATGTCCAGCCTGAACAGAGGCCCCAGCAGGAGGAGCTCCTGCTTGGGACAGCTGGGAGGGTCCTGGCAAAGTCATCCTGAGAGACTTGTGAACAGGTCTCACACTAACTCCCCTCTCCAGCTGAAGTTGCGTAAGAACCATAGAAATGCTGAACCACTTCCTGCATCTAACTGGGACTCTTTCCTGATCAATGAACAATGCATTGTTTTAGTCAAGACCCTTCCAGGCTTTGCAAACCTTTGGCTTTCCCCACTCAGCAAATGGCACATGCAGAGGACTGCCATGTCCTCTGCCTAGGAAGTTACTGCCCCCTGCTTCGCTTGCCTGTTTGTTGGCTCTGATGATCCTTCTTTGACATTCCCAACCGGTGGCTACCTACATGTTCACAAAAGGAGGGGACTTGCTGAGGATTAAGAGGTCATACGAACACGCTTCCCTTTTAGACCCTACACTATGATAGAATCTCTTCCAGGAGGAAATGGGGCGGGGGATACACTTTATCCAACTTGAGCACAAAATGAATGGCTTCTACAGTGGTTACTGCAATGACTATAAAAGCCCTGTTTGGTGGCAGATGCTGCAGAGTTGATGCAAAAGAAAAGTTCATTTCCTATCAAACAACTTCATATTTTACTTGCCTTGGGTAAATAAGGATTCATGGAGGCCAAGGGGTCTGCTATATGCTGGCAGGTTGTCTTTGCTCTGTACCCTTTCGACTCAACTCTAGTGATGGCACAGAATCAACCTGGGAGGTTCTACAAGGATGAATGCCCCAGGCCTTGCCTGCAGAAACGCTGCTTTGACAGCCTGGGGCATGCTCAGGTTGCTGTCTGTGTCCAGTGCCCCCTGGTGATTCCAAAGCATAGCCGGGATTAAGAGCCAATGCAGAAAGAAATGGACCTTGGTAGCTGAGATTAAAACCCTGCCCTGTTAATCAGATTTTTCTTAAGAATGATCATCTTCAGAAAACTACTGCCTGATAAGATTAAGAGTTCAATGTTTTTTAAGAATAAGACATATTGTAAGAACATTTTAAATTGCACAACAGATAATGGTAGAACATTGCTGACTGGTATCCTGAAAGTCTGCCCCCAAGTTCATGTGTTGGAAACTTAATCCCCAGTGCAACAGCATTGGGAGGTAGAGCCTTGGGGAGATGTTTCTGTCATGAGGGCAGAGCCCTCACGAAAAGATTAATGATGCAATAAAAAGGGCTTTTAGGAGTAGGTTCTCTTCTGCTCTTCTTCCATGTGAGGACACAATGTTCCTCCTCTCTGGAGGACACAGCAAGAGCGCACCATCTATGAACCAGAGACGAAACCTGCCAGCACCTTGATCTTGGATTTCCCAGCTTCTACAACTGTAAGAATAAATGTCTATTCTTTATAAATTACCAGGCTGTTATGGCAGCATGTATAGATTAAGAAAAGGAATCTAAGCTTTTATTTTAAGAACTTTTTCTATGTCCATTATCTCTTAACTGCCCTCCCAGCAGCTGTGTGATAACACAGGTGAATGAGGAAACTAAGGCTCAGAAATGGCATGAGACCTGTCCAGAGTCACCTGTGAAGAGACCCCAGAGCCCAGGATTTTTTATGTTCATCATGAAGTCTCCAGGAAACTGTCATTGGTTTGTGCTCATGGGCCTGAAGATGAAGAGGTCACTTCAACAGGTCACAAGAAATGTGTTCTACTTTATGCTACAAATAGGCCTTGGCTATACACCAAGGGTAATGCTGCAATCAAGGAACCTCTGACCAAGAAATGATCTTCCACCGTCTACGGGAAAGGTGCACCCTGTCACTGAGCACATGGTGGCAGAATTGCTGCCTTTTTGATTCCTGGCACAAGCCAAATTCTAAAAATGGGGCACAGCCTGGAGTAGTGGCGTACACAGCCCCCTCCTCTAAATCAGCTCACAAAGGAGACAACCCATCTTTGGACAGAAGCCTGGACTGCAATCAGACTTCTGTTTATGACAGTAACTTGAGAAGCTCTTTCTCAAGGAGATACTAAAGCCTGGAGCAGTTGTATTTATAGAAGTTAAATAAATAAACCTCTTCAGAGAGGGCTTAATACCTTACAGGAAACGGGTGGCCTCTAAGTTGCAAAAACTCTTGAGATGCCTGGTTGCGAATATGGAGGAAAACATTCCTGGGTATCCTTGCCTGCCTGCATAAGAAAGAGGATGCCAGCTGGGGCTGGACAGCCAGCATCTGCAAAGTTGATTTACATTGTGAATCAAACAAAGTCAGCCAAATTTAAAAATGCCTTTAACAGAATATGTACCTAAATGTGAATAAATTCAGCCATTTTACAAGGAAAAGGGTACTGTACTCTGTTACTGTAGAATTGCAGGACGTGGGTGTTTGCCCACTGGAGATGCGGTTTAGACTGGGTGGGTCTTCTTTCTCACAAGGGTGCTTTGCTGGAGTTGTCCTCCCCGTTTCTGGATAGTTCTGCATGGTAAAGCCCTTGACCAGGAGCATGTCAATCTTCTCCCGACCTAGGCTTCCTGAGAGTCTCTCAGGACTCAGACGGGCAAATATGAAATGGCACCCCGGCCTCCAAAGGGTGTTGAAACCCACAGTGACAAGCATTGGGATGGAGGAGCAGAGAAGAGAAAGAGGAGAAAGCAAGGTGGGGGGCCTGCTGGAATAAAGGCTCCTGGAGCACATGAGTCACTCTCTCTTTTTGTCACCGCAGGAAATCAAATCTGTCTGTTGCCTCCTCCAAGGTCAACCAAGTGCTCACCCACAAGCTCGGAGAGCCAAGATTCTTACCCATCTCTCTTCCTAAGCATGAAGCAACAGTCCTTTTTACTATCCTCCAGCATGTCCTCTACAGACAGCTTGAGACTGGGCTACAGTTTGAGTAAAAGTATTCAGTGGCACCCACAGAATATGGGTCTGGTAACTGTAGTTCTTCAGCAACTGTATGTCTTAGTTATTTACTGTGAGACTATGGAAGCCAGCCTGGCCCTTGGAGCTTAGAAATGTCAGTAGGTCACTCCCAAAGAGAGGCTGAGCTGTCCCTCAGCTGCCCCAGGCCATCTGTCCACCCAGGTGATACCCTCTCTAGCTTATGGTCACTGCAACCTCTGCCTGAGCAGGTGGGCAGGGCAGGGAGGGGGTTCAGGATCATCTGGAAGGACAGGTCAGGAAGAACATTTACAGTGCCTGGTGGGACCTATTTTAAAAGTCACATACAGCTGCCCTGAACTTCAGCAAATGAGTTTCCAATAACCTCAAGCATGGGACCAAATTAGTTTGCGAACTTTACATGTACTTCAGAGACTCAAAAGACTAAATGCATGGCCCTCAGGATATCAAGCTGAACACACCAGACTTCTGCACAATTCAGAGGTTTTCTTTGGGGGCTTAAGTATAAGTGGGCTTATCATTTAAACTCAGTTTCAGATCACCTCTTCTAGGAAGCCACTCCTGACTAGCCAAGTTGGCCAGACCTCCTCTGTGCACCTCATATCTCTCTTTTGACTGTGATCCTTCCAACATACACTCTGATGACCTAGGTGTGCACTCCTGATTGGAGGGGAGGAAGTATGTCTAACTCATTTTGAATTTCAATAACCCAACTCAGCAAGCAGCTAAGGACTGATTATGTTTGCTGAATGAATAAATTAAGTCATTTTGTTAAAAGATTCAGTTCTAGAAGTCACTAACAACCAGACAAACACATGTGGCATTTCATTCTACAAATGATAATTCCAGAGATTTGAAAAATAGATGGTCAAATTCTGAGCTGGAATTTGAAAAGTAAAATAAGGGAGATGGCATCTAAACCAGGGAGATGCAATTAATAATTCATCTTTTCTTAATAGTGGGGAAGAATTTCATGATTGTTGGGACCTGCTGATGTTATAATGAAACATTGATTTGGTCTAACCGGGAGCGTTTCCAGGGCAACAGTGACTCAATCATGTCAAATTACAGCTGTTATCTCCCTTGGTGTCAGTTTCCTCTAGGAAGCTAATTGAAATTGAAAAGGTATATCTTTAGGTCAAGGTTAGACTTTTCTCCCAATTCATTTGGTTTTTCAGCCAAGAGAGAGAAAAAGAGAATGAGAATTGAGAAGCCTGAAAAACAACACAATCCATCTATATTTCTGAGAAAAGTCAGTCTCGCTGTGACTTCTGGAGACTTGGTCTTCAAAACAGTGGACCCAACTGAGAACCACAGCAAGATTTAGGGCCAATACCTGCGGTTCATCCGAGGTGTGCAGGAGTAAAACGTGGCAAAGTAGGAAGGGGGAGGCACTGGTGGCACGAAGTCATCAGGGTCGGGGATACGTCCATGGTCCTCCACGTCTTCCGCAGACATCTGGGATTCATCCTGATTAAACAGCACTTCAGTGAGTCACCACAAGGCTGAGGGTAGAAAGGCACTGGGCCACACAAAATGGGGGCAGCCTAGACTTACAACGCAGGATCGGCGGGTGGCGAAGATCTGCAGGTAGCGAAGGGCGGCGGCCACCAGGCAGACGGTAGTGGTCAGGGCGTTCAAGGCACACAGGGCGAAGAGGACTTTCTGGAACACGAAAACAACATGGAACCACTGAGTACCTGGGCACAGGTGGCCATCATGCAGTGTTAAACACATTTCAATATTAACCACACCATCCCAGTGAGACAAGGCTCCTGAGAAGACAAGCTTGAGATGGATCTGGCTCCCTGAAATCACCAAAATAAAGGCTGGCTATTATTACGACTGTCCTGCAAGACCGTGTACTTTGGGGGCTGGAGCAGTGGTTCAGTGGTTGGAGCTCTTGCCTGGCATGCACCAGGACCCAGGTTCGAACTCCAGCATCACATACACAACTAACTGTTGGACAAACAAAGGCCAGATGAAAAACTAAATAAAATTGATTCTCTCTTTCCCTTCTCTTTCTTAAAAAAAAAAAAAAAAAAAAAAAAAAACCGCAGTGGGAGGAGGGGAAAGAGATAGGAGGGGAGAAGGGAGAGGGAGAATAGGGAGAGATCTAGGGAGACAATCAAAACATGTAGCATACTCCCCCCTGAGAATCCAAATAATACTGATGCAATCATTTAATTCTGGAAAATTCATGATCTAAGCATTTATCTCCCTTGAAGGGCTGAAATATGGATGACTCAAGAGACTGGCATGTGGGCGTGGTGGGGTTAATTCTGGTTTAAGAACAAATGTGTATCATATTGTTACTTTATATGCATTTATGATTGTACAATAACTCAACATCTTAATAAATTTTTTTAAAAAAAAGAATGTGTACTTTGTCATTTTTAAAGCCCATCTCAGAAGCTCCCTATCTGAAAAAGACCCATATGATAATACAGTTGGTCCTCTGCATCCTCTGGTTCCACATCTGCAGATTCAACCAACTGAGGATGCAGGGGAAAAAAAATTGTCTGAACATGCAGTCTTTTTTATTGTTGTCATTCCCTAAACAGTACAATAACTATTTATATACATGGTACTAGGTATAAAGTAATCTAGAGATGATTTAAAGTATGCAAGAGGAGGTGTCCAGTTCTATTCAAATACTATGCTATTTTATGTTAGGGACTTGGACATCACAGATTTTGGTGTCCTCAGGGGTCTTGGAGCCAATCCCCCATTACCAAGGGATAATGGTATTGCTTTTTGCAAACATCAGAACACTATCTACTATTTACCTTCCAGGTAAACAGCAAAATTTTCTTCTGAAATTGGTGTCCCCACGATTCCCAGCCTCCCACCAGGATAGCACACTGCTTAATCTGTGGCCACTGATTCTATATCAGGAGCGATTGGCAGTGCTCCTCCGAGCACCCAACTACTGCGCAGCAGGGGCCAGAGCAGCCAGAGCATAAACAGGACTCATCTCCTCTGAGCATAGCAGCAAAGGCAGTTCCAAAAGTTTCTTTTGCTAAAGTCCTGGCTCCTGAGTGGGGCTTTCCCCAAGCTAAGTCCTGGCTCAGAAAGTTTGGCAGTGACTCAGCCATCAAATATGTAGAAGCCAAAGAAAGCAGGCCATTTTTACATACACCAAACCCAGGGCTGGCAGCTTTGAATAGTTCTCTGCCTTTGCTTAGAGATCTCTCCTCACAACAACAACAAAAAATAAACCCAAAACAAAGATCTGAAGCAGGCTGTGAAGGGTGAACAACTCAAACAATAATTCAGGTTCACCAACTGATTTCTTCACTCACTGGACACAGTTTTTACCCAACTCCCTAACAAAGGTCACTTTTGTATTTCTCTTGGACTGGGATCATTTGTTGTCTGTTTTTAAATTTTCTTTTGCTTACTGTAGTTGTTACCTAAAAAATGAAATAAAGTACTTGAGTTTCTCCTGTATTTTCTGGCTAACCTTCCTCCTTAGTCCATGAGTCATAGAATAGCAGCATCGGACAAAGCCTCACAACTCGCTCATGCTAACAAGCGAGCATCAGGACAATGACAAGTGAAGGTGCAATAGAAAGGCCTGGCTAAAAGTCACACCATGCACGCATGCACCACGGATGTGCACAGGTAGGCTTCTTCCCATTTTTTGCTAACCTACAATTCTTGAACACATGGAAAGTTGTGTATTCAAGAACTGTAAGTTCATAATTTAAGAAACACAATAATCTGTGGTTCTTTCTGTACTCAGTTCTGCCTCTGAATCACGAATGAAGGAGCTGCTCATATCTGCTAGAGCAGTTAAACTATTTAAGGGTGGTGACAGGAGAGGCATATTCCAAGTAACTCTACCTTCATTAGGAGCTCAATGGTGTATTTTTTGGTGGGCGCTGGAATCTGCTCAACATACCTTAAGGAGAAGGTGAACAGCACTACAAGGCTGAACTGGAAAGAGTTTCAAGGCATTTTCTTTGTCTGTGCATTTGGCTGGTTGAAATTCTTCACAACAGAAGCAAATCTTGCCTTCACCTAAGTCCACCTGAAGGAGAAAGAGGCAGAACAATAATTTAATTATGAACTAAAAATTCTTACTACACCACAAAACATCAATCCTACAGGATGATATATAGCATAATTTCATGTCAGATAGTACTTATATCAGTCAGAATAGGTGAGGGTATGCTGCAGTAATAACCAAAACCAAAATTTCAGTGGCTTAACAGAAGTTATTTTTTATACATGGTTCAAGTCCGCAGTTAGTCACCAAGGGGCTCTGCTTGTCATATCCCACTGGGGGCTCACTAATAGAACATCCATTTCAATGGCATGGCACATATAACATGCTGGACAGATGGAGAGAGCCCATGACAAATGGCACACTGGAATTTAAAATAGGATCATCAGATAAAATACAGGAAGCCAAAATAAATTTGAATTCAGACAATTTTTAAAAATATAAATATATCCCAAATGTTGCATGAGGCATGCTTATACTAAAAAATTAACTGGTTATCCAAAACTCAAATTTAATTTGGGCATTTGTAAGATGTATGTCTTTTCTGTCAAACTTGAAAGATTGTGATGTATAATCTACTACCTCCGTTTTAGATCTCCCTCCCCCTTTGAAGATAGTAACTCCCTCACCTGTGTACGCCCACCTGTGTCCACCCACTTCTTTCCAAGGACTCCTTCCGGCACCCAGCCATCTTCTTCCACCCAACATGGAATCCCTACTACCCTCACCACGTGTGCGGTGACTCCCACCCCCATTCTCTCCCAGTCGCCACCTACTTCCTCTTGCAACTGCCTCCACCTAATCACAGCCAATCGCGCAGACTGTGCACCTGAGCTCCTCCAATTAGGGCGAAGGGCAGTATTGCGTCAGGTCGGCATTAAAAACTCCTCACTCCCTTGCGAGGCGCGCATTTTTCTTTCACCCTCCGGCCAAAGTAAAATTTCTGCCTTGCTCACCCACACCGACCACATGTTTGATTTCATTTATAACAGCATTCTATATTTTTACTAATTGAATTTGACAACCCTATTTTTTTTGAGAGGGAGAGAGAGGGACAGTGAGAGAGAGAGAGAAATAGAGAATCAATTTTATTTAGTTTTTCGTTTGCCTTTCGTTGCTCAGACACTTCTTTTGTACATGATGCTGGGGTTTGAACTCATGTAATCCCGCATGCCAGGCAAGCACCATAACTGCTGAGCCACCGCTCCAGCCCCTCTGCCCTGTATTTCTTTTTTTTTTTTTCAAAGAGAGTCGGACAGCGAGAGCGAGAGCGAGAGAGAGAGAGAGAGCGAGTCATTTTTATTTAGTTTTTCATGTGGCTTTTGTTGCTCCGAGACTTCACTGTGTACGTGGTGCTGGGGTCTGAACTCATACTTGTGCATGCCAGGCAAGCGCAGTAAGCGCTGAGCCACCACTCCAGCCCTCTGCCCCATATTTCTGAAGACTCATTTCTACTTCTCATCAGTCCTTTTCATTGATCTTCAGTCCTCAGAGGAAGGCATTCTACAGGATGAATACCCGCCCTTCAACCTTGATACTACTACCTGCTGCTTTCAGATCCTCATCTTCCTTCTGCCATCCTCCTACATTAATTTTTCACTGTACATTAGAATTTTCTAGAGAGCTTCACCAAAAAATAAAAAAATTGATGCTGCCATCTTTAGCAATCAGGGAACTACAAATCAAATTACAGTAACTATGAAGTCTCACTCTAGTCTGTTCAGACTAGCAATGAAAAATTAGAGCTGGGTGTGGAAGTGTATTCCTGTCATCCCAGTGACTCAGAAGGCTAAAACCTGAAGATCTCAAGTTCAAGGTCAGCCTTGGCTATTTATCAAGACCCTGTCTCAAAATAAAAAAAAAAATAAAGTAGACCTGGGGATATAGCTCAAGAATAGAACACTTGCTTAGCATATTTGAGCCCTGGGTTTAATCCCCAGCACTACAATAAAAAATAAAATTAAAGACACTTCTTGCTGGTAGAGATGTGCAGAGTCACAGGTGGAAATCTGAGATGAAGCCCTTTCATGAAGGAACTAGCTATCCATTTCAGATGAAAGTACTTATTTCACACAACTACTCCAGAAAATTGTTTATCAGATTCTTAAAAACTTAAGCACATGCAACACATGATTCAGCAATTCATGCCCAGGTATCTAGTCAAAAGAAATGAAAATAGGTTCCCAAAAAACCTGTATGATGATGTTCACAGCTGCTTTGTTCATGTACCCTCATAATGGCTATGACCCACCTGATGTCTGTCAATGGGCAAATGGACAAAATAAACTCTATTCGTTTCATTCAATGAAATATTCCTCTACAAAAAAAGGAACAAAAGAGGGGCTGGAGCAGTGGCTCAGCAGTTATGGTGCTTGCCTGGCAGGCACAAGGACACAGGTTCGAACCCCAGCATCACATACACAACAAAGTGTTAGAGCAACAAAAGCCACATGAAAAACTAAATAAGATTGATTCTATGTTCCTCTCTCTCTTAAAAAAAAAAAAAAAAGGAACAAGATCATGAATGAATATCAGAAATATCATGCTGAGCAAAGTAAGTCAGTCATAACCAAGGCTTATACCATATGATTTCATTTCTATGAAATTCGAGAATAGGCAAAACTAATCTACAGTGAAAGGAATAGGAAATGTAGCTGCCTGAGAGAGCACAGCCTTCCTGAAAGGGTCACCAAAGAACTTTCTAGGGTTAGAGAGATGTTCTGGATCTTGTTTGTGGAGCTGAGTACACACTGGCATAAGAACTCAGTGAACAGAACAATCAGATCTGCACATCTCACTGTAAATTCTGCCTTCATTAAAAACATGGACAGAGTCATAAGATGGTTGGATTTATAATAAATCAGACAAACAAAAGAGAAGACACACTGCGAGAACAATCCCTTGTCCTGGAAGCTTATAGAACTAAAAGCCCCCACAGAGACACAGAATGGTGTTGATGGCAGCATTGTTTTTGCTGGCCCAAAGCCAACAAGACAGCAACAAAACCACTACTTTGATAAAGGAAAAAAAATGTTAGATCTGTATCTATATTTATGTGAGAAAAGTTGCAAAGAAGTGTATACAGTACATCCCATTCTTGAAAATCATGAATAACCCTACCCCTACAAATTTATGAAAGGAAATTTCCCAGTCTGTTCCCATGGATTTGAGGTAAATGATGTGGGTCAAGAGGAGAAGGGGAGGTGAGACTATTCCTTTACCCAAAAGATTTACTTCATTTATCAATAATTCCTAGTGAAAAACAGTAATTATGATGTGATCCTATTGATGGGAAATTACGTGCATTTTGTGTAAAACAAAGTGAAGTGGTAACTGTGCTACCCTGGTGTACTGGGATTTCTAATGATTCTTAACTTCTAGCTTATATTTTCATGGCTTGCTCAAGCTTTTACAATTATACAATCAGAAATAATCACAGAGCTGGTTTTGTGGAAGGAATTTTTAAATTCAAAACACACTTAAGGGGCTAGAGTGGTGGCTTGGTGGTTACGGTGCTTGTCTGGCATGCACAAGTACGCGAGTTCAGACCCCAGCACCACGTACACAACAAAGAGTCCGAGGAATAAAAGTCACATGAAAAACTAAATAAAAATTGCTTCTCTCTCTCTCTCTCACTGTCCCCTCTTTCTTCAAAAAAAAAAAAAAAACACTTAATACAACGTATGTATATAGAAGGGGTTAATGTGTAGAATATGTAAAGAATTCCTACAACTCAACAAAAATAATAATAACCTAATTAAAAATGGGCAAAGGATTTAAATAAGCATTTCTCTGAAAAGAAATACAGCTAATAAACACATGAAAAGATGCTCAATATCACTAATAATCAGAGAAACGAAATCAATACTACAATGAGATATATAACCTCATCGTGACCATTAAGATGCCCACCATCAGAAAAAGAGAAAATGAGCGTCATTGAGGATGTGAAGTTGGAATCCCTGTATGCTGCTGGTAGGAATGTAAAATGGTGCAACCACTTCGGAAATGGTATGGAGGTGCCTCAAAAAATTAAAAAGAAAATTACTGTCAAGAATAGTGGTGTGCATTTATAATGCCGGCAATTTGGGAGGCTGAGGTAGGAGGATGACAAGTTTAAAGCCAGCGTCAGCAACTTAGCGAAACCTTGTCTCAAAATAAAATGTAAAAGGCCTGGGGATGTGGCTCAGTGGTGAAGCATTCTGGGTTCAATTCCCAGTACCAAAATAAACAAACAAAAAAAGGCATATAGTTTCAAGAGAATTGCTGTATGACTCAGCAAACCCTCTTCTGGGTATAAATCCAAAGAATCCCCAGAAGATATTTTTATTATTTTTTTTTAAAGACAGAGGGACAGTGAGAGAGACAGAGAAAGAGAGAAACAACTTTATTTAGTTTTTCACATGGCCTTCGTTGCTCCAACACTTAGTTGTGTACATGGTGCTGGGGTTTGAACCTGGGTCCTCGTGCTTGCCAGGCAAGCGCTGAAACCACTGAGCCACCGCTCCAGCCCTGCCCAAAAGATATTTTTGAGATGAACTTATGTGCATCACAGTACTTTGCACAATAGCCAAGAGTTGGAATGCTCATCAACAGATTAAAAGGTAAACCAAGTGAGTTATTTACAGCTAAAAGAATATTATTCAGTCAGTCTCAGAAAGAAAATGGCCACATGCAACAGTTTTCCTGAAATGTCCTTTCATATATTGTCACTTTCCACTTCCAAGCTATATTTTTTTCTTTGCCCCTTCTAATTCACTGTGTGGCTAATAACTGGAAAACTAACTTTTATCCAAAAATTTTCTCTAGGAACTATCTATAGGTAAAGGAGTATGTGTGGGGTTACTGAAGACTCCCAAGATTAGAGAACCAGATATCATCTTCCAGGAGACTCCAGCCAAGAGAGAAGACAGGTATATAAATATCTTTAGCCCCAAAGAGAAAGGGATAGATAAGAAATGTACAGATAGATGGGGCTGGAGCAGTGGCTCAGCAGTTAACACACTTGCCTGGCATGCACGGGGAAGTGGGTTTGAATCCCAGCACCATGTACACAAGTAAGAGTTGGAGCAATGAAAGCCACATGAAAAATAAAACTAAAAAAAATTGATTCTCTTTCTCTCTCTCTCTCTTATAGTCCCTCTCTCTCTTAAAAAAAAGAGAGAGAAATGTACACATAGAATATTCTAGAAGATTATCTTCTCTATGGATCAGGGATTATCTGCTTCAGGAAACAGTCTTTTAATGGGGATTTAAAAACCCAATAGCATGTATGGTTGTTCAAAAATAAAAAACAAAATAGAAAAAATAAAACCTAATAGCATTTGAACAGATGGGGAAGTTACAGGAAGGGAATCCTTGGGCAGAGACACCATTGTTAGAAATAAGAAAATAGGGCAAGGTCCTCGGGAATAACGTGGGGTTTGCCTCAACTATAGGGAGTGCGAGCTGCTCCCGTGGGAGGGCAGGACCAAGGCAGGTCAGTTCACGCTGGTCTTAAAAGCTCTGTGAATCCATAATTTAAGGTAATTAAACCAAGGTATGATAAAATCTAAGAATTTTACAAACGAGCAACAGGTTTTCAGCGTGTCCCTGGGGAGTTATCCTGTCTGGGAAGGTCACGGCCTGATCACAGCCTTTGTAGAAATGTGGCAGCCCTCTGCTTCCATCTTTAGGATCAGACACCACACAACTAAGTTCCAAATAGAGCAGATTCACTACAACTTCTAAGGAATCCTTTCCTTCTGCCTGTATTATAGGGAGACAGTTGTTACTGGGAAATAGAAGTTCAGAGACAGCTGGTGGCTCCACTCCTGGGTAATATACTCAAAAGAACCAAGAGCAGAGTATAGCGGAGATATTTGTACCCCTATGGTCACAGCAGCATTGGATACAATAGACAGAAGATGGAAACAACCCCAGGGCCCATTCGAGGATGAACGGATAAACAAAATGTGTCCTATGTACACACAATGGCGTATTATTCAGCTTTAAAAAGAAAGGGAATTCTTATACACACTGCAACATGGGGACACCTTGAGGACATTATATGAAGAGAAGTAATTACAGAAAGAGAAATACAGTATGATTCGATTTATATGAGGCACTTAGGAATGCAGGAATTCATAAAAGGGAAAGCAGAATGGTGGCTGCCAGGCCTGGCGGC
>PVKS010046825.1:0-13128 GCA_004027875.1 Aplodontia rufa | reverse complement strand
ATAAAGATACCTATGTCATTCTTTACAGACATAGAAAAAGCAATTCTCAAATTCATTTGGAACAATAAGAAACCTAGAATCTCCAAAACACTACTAAGCAAGAAAGATGAAACAGGCAGTTTTGCCATTCCAGATCTAAAACTATACTATAGAGCCATAGTAACAAAGACAGCATGGTACTGGTATCAAGATAGGTAAGAAGACCAATGGAATCGAATAGAAGACCCTGAAACAAATCTTCAAATCTTTAAACATCTGATTTTTGACAAAGGGGGACAAAATATTACATGGAGAAGTGACAGCCTTTTCAACAAATGGTGCTGGACAAACTGGTCATCCACTTGCAGAAAGTTGAAATTAGACCCATATCTTTCTCCTTGCACAAGAATCAAATCAAAATGGATCAAGGAGCTAGGCATTAAACCAGCTACCTTGCAACTGATAGAAGACAAATTAGGTCCAACACTTCAACATTTGGGAGTAGGCAAAGACTTTCTCAACAGGTCTCCAAAAGTGAAGTAAAGTCAAAAATCAGTGAATGGGATGCCATAAAGCTAAAAAGCTTTTGTACTGCCAAGGAAACAATCAAAAGAGTCAAGAGGTTTCCTACGGAAATGGAGAGAATCATGGGCCATGATTCCTCTGACAAGGGTCTCATATCCAGAATCTACAAAATCCTCAAAAATCTCAATTACAAAATCACTAACAGCCCAATTAATAAATGGGCCAAAGAGCTAAATAGAAATTTCTCACCAGAGGACATTGATCAAGCCAATGAATACATGAGAGAGTGCTCTAAATCTCTAGAAATCAGAGAAATGCAAATGAAAACCACATTAAGATATCACCTTACGCCAGTCAGAATGGCAAAGATGAAGAAAATAAACAATAATAGATGCTGGAGGGCCTGCGGAGAGATAGGCACACTAACACACTGTTGGTGGAGCTGCAGACTGGTACAGCCCCTTTGGAAAGCAGTGTGGAGAATCCTCAAAAAACTAGGGATGAGCCCACCACATGATCCTGCTATTCCACTCCTGGGTATCTTTCCAGGGGATTTAGAATCAGCACATTATAGTGTCACAGCAATATCTATGTTCGTAGCAGCTCAATTTACTATTGCTAGACTATGGAAACAACCCAGATGTCCCTCACTGGATGAATGGATCCAAAAACTGTGGTACATATATACCATGGAATATTACACAGCAATTAGAAACAATGATATTGCAGCCTTTGAAAGCAAATGGATGTCTATGGAAGAAATCATGCTGAGTCAAATCAGCTTAACCCAGAGAACGAATGGTGGATTGTCTCCACTCATCTGTGGAGGTTGGGACTAGACCCTGACCAGTGAGAAAGTTGGTCTATTATCATATGTTAAACCCAGATAAGATATAATCCTATACAGCATAATCCTTTTTTAGAGATTTGGGGGTAAGGGGAAGGGAGGGATAAGGGTGGGTAATTGGGGGGGCTCTCTTGGGGGTAATTGTAATATCCAGAATCTATACACATTTGATATTTTTTTAAAAAACTTGTATGGTTGTTCAAAAATAAAAAATAATATAAAAAAAAGAGAGAGCTGGGTGGGGACAACAAATATTTTCAAAAGAATTCAGTGACCTCTTTGTTTGATCCAAGCCCTCATCACAGTGCTCACCACAGTGTCTTAGGCAACCACACAGTATGTTCTTCTACACAATAAATATTTCTAAGCCTGCTATGTTATCATCCCTAAGTATTAAATTTCTCAATAATCCATGCCTTATCTTCAAAATGCAATTTGTTGGAAAGATCTAATCTCAAATCTCAAGCCCACACAATTTACTAATTATGTGTTCTTGAACAAGTTATTTCAATTCTCCAAGCCTCAGTTTGTTCAATTGTAAAATGCAGAAAAATAATAACTGTCTCCAAGGATTTTTGTTAGGATTTAATAAAACATTAAGTATGATGTTAGTTCTGTCTCTTTTAGGGAAAGTGTTATCTCCCGAAGCTTTTTATGCATTGTCCTGTACATAGTATATGAAATAAACAGTAATTGGTTAATTTATCAACACCCCTCCAAGAAGTTAAATAATAATTATGGAAAATTTGCAAATATATATATATGTATATATGTATGTATATATATATATAGTGTGTGTGTATGTGTGTGTGTATATATATATATATACATACACACAAATCATATATATATATAAACATTTATATCTCTTATAGAAGAATCAAGAGACTGCGGTATGGGTGATGTGGGGGTAACTATGGTTTATGATCAAATGCATACCATACTGTTACTTTATACACATTTATGATTGTATAACAAATCAATTCCTTAATAAAAATTTTAAAAAATAAAAAATAAGTCAACAGAAACTTCAAATATGTAACATATAAATATAAGTTCTAAATAGATTTTAAGAACTAAATTTTGAAAACAAAATTACAAGATTTTTGGGAAATAACCTAATAACATTATCCTTATGATTTATAGCAGAGAATTATTTTGTAAACAAGAAAAAAAGCATACCCAATGAAGAAAAGAATTGATTAAGTTGACTATAGGACACAATGATCTGTCTCAAAAGGCATCATTTAAAAAACAACAAGCAGCACAGACTGGAAGATTTTGTTTCTTATGTGCCCAGCAAAAGACATAATATCAAGAATATTTATCTTAGATATCTGTGTTAGTTCATTAGGACTACTACAACAAGACATCATAGACTAGGTGACTTACTAACAATAAACATTTATTTCTTACAGTTTGGAAAGCTGAGAAATTCAAGATCAAGGTACCAATAGATTTGCTGTCTAGTGAGGGCCCACTTCCTAGTTCATATACAACTGTCTTCTCACTGTCCTTACATGGCAGAAGAGGAAAAAGAGTTCTCTAGAATTTCCTTCATAAGGGCATTAATCCCATCCATCAGGGCTTCCCCCTATGAACCAATTATCTCCTAAAGGCTCCACCTCCAAATATCATCACATTAAAGATTAGGTTTCAACAGAAGAATTTTGGGGAGACATAAATACTCAATCTATAATAGCACCCATAAAAACTTTATTTAAATATGGCATATAATTTCTACAAATCAATATTAAAAACAAAAATTGAAAATGAATTCATGAATTTTTGAAAAGATGCTAAGTCTCACTACAGATCAGGAAAATGCAAATTAAAATTAAAATAAAATCACTTTCATACTTATAGTATTAGTTTTCTAGAACTTCCCTACAAAGTACCAGCAAGGCTTACATAAAAGAAATCTACATTCTCACAGTTCTGGAAGCAAGACATCAGAGATCAAGAAGTCAGCAGTGCTGGTTTCTTCTGGAGGCCATAAAGGAAGGATCTGTTCCAGGCCACTCTGCTTTGCTTGTGTATGGCCATCTTCTCCCAATGTCTTCAATACTGTCTTCCTTCTCTTCATGTCTGTGCCCAAATTTCTACTTCTCCCATCATTTTGGCTTAGAAGCCATCCTCTAAGCCATCTTAACTTAATTACCTTTTTAAACAACCTATCTCCAGGGATCAAGCAGTAGCTTGGTGGTTCTGGTGCTTGCCTGGCATAAGCAAGCGATGCAAGTTCAAACCCCACCACCATGTACACAACAGAATGTTGGAGCAACCAAAGCCGCTTGAAAAACTAAATAACATTGATTCTCTCTTTCTCTCTCTCTCTCTCTCTCTCTTTCACTGTCCCTCTTTTTTAAATATATTTCATTAATTGAGTTATTGTACAATCATAAATGCATTTAAAGTAACAATATGATATGCATACACACTTAAACCAGAATTACCCTCTAAATCCCTCCTTATTCTCCCTCCATCTCCCCTCCCCCACCTATTCTATCCCCCTCAACTATATATCTATGATTATCCTAGATTATGTGTTACTATGCCACTGTTGGGTCTAATACATGAGATTAACTACCTTTCACACAGGCCTGGGTTTATCTCCAGGCTCTGCAAATGAGTGAAAATATTTGACCCTTGCCTTTCTGGGTTTTGCTAACTTCACTCAACATGATTTCTTCCATCACCATCCATTTACCTTCAAAGGCTGCAATTTCATTGTTTCTTATGGCTAGAATTCTATGGTATATATATACCACAGCTTCTGGATCCATTTATCCAACGAGGGGCATCTGGGTTGGTTCCATAATTTAGCTATTTCAAACTGAGCTGCTATGAACACAGATTTTGCTGTGTCACTGTACTGTGCTGATTCGAACACCTCTGGGAAAATACCCAGAAGAAGGATAGCTGGATCATATGGTGGGTCCATCCCTAATTTTTTGAGGATTCTCCACACTGCTTTCCAGAGTAGCTGTACCAGCCTGCAGTACCACCAACAGTGTGCTAGTGTTCCTATCTCCCCACAACTCCTTCAGTATCTGTTATTGTTTATATTCTTCATTTTTGCTAATCTGATTGGAGTGAGGTGAAATCTTAATGTAGTCATCATTTGCATTTCTCTGATTACTAGTTATTTAGAGCACTTTCTCATGTATTCAGTGGCTTGCTCAATGACCTCTGTTTAGAAGATTCTATTTAGCACTTTGGCCCATTTATTAATTGGACTGTTTCTGTATTTGATATTATGGTTTTTGAGGGCTTTGTAAATTCTGGATATTAGTCCCCTGTCAGAAGAACCACAGGCCATGATTATCTCCCATTCTGTAGGGTGTCTCTTGACAATTTTGACCAATTCCTTTGCCTTGGCAAAAGAATTTTAGCTTGATGGCATCCCACTCATTGATTTTTCACTTTAATTCTTTCTCTTTAGGAGTCTTGTTGAGAAAGTCTTTGCCTACTCCCAAATGCTGGAGTGTAGATCCTAACTTTTCTTCTAGCAGTTGTATGGTAGCTGGTTTAATTCCTAGATCCTTCACCCATTTAGATTTGATTTTTGTGCATGGTAAGAAGTAAAGTTCTAATTTCAACTTTCTGCAAGTGGCTGTCTATTTGTCCAGCACCATTTGTTGATAAGGCTGTCATTCCACCATGTTATATTTTGACCCCCTTTGTCAAAGATCAGATGTTTAAAGATTTGTGGGTTTGTTTTAGAGTCTTCTATTCTGTTCCATTGGTCTTGTTTCCTATTTTGATACCAGTACCATGCTGTACAGTATAATTTTAGAATTGGTATTGCAAATCCACCTGTTTCATCTTTCTTGTTTTGTAATGTTTTGGCTATTCTGGGTTTCTTCTTGTTCCAAATGAATTTGAGAATGGCTTTTTTTATGTCTGTAAAGAATGACATTGGTATCTTGATGGGGAGTGCATTGAATCTATATATTGCTTTGAGCAGAGTAGCCATTTTAATTATATTAATTTTGCCTAACCAGGAGCATGAGACATCTTTCCATCCTCTCAGGACTTCTTGAATTTCTTTCTTTGATGTCCAATAATTTTCATTGTAGAGGTCTGTGACATCCCTTAATGGATTAATTCCCAAGTATCTTATTCTTTTGGAGGATATCGTGAATGGGACTGATTTCCTGATCTCTTCTTCTGCCCTATTATTGTTAGTATATAGGAAAGCTATTGATTTACGAGTATTGATCTTGTACCTGCCACTCTCTAAATCTAAATGTTTATAAGCTGAAGCAGTTTTCTGGTGGAGTGGTTTTTTTGGGGGGATCTTCCAGATATAGGTTCATGTCATCAGCAAACAGGGATAGTTTGACTTCCTCGCTTCCTTTTCTAATCCCTTTGATTTCCTTCTCTTGCCTGATTGCTCCAGCCAGGGTCTCAAGAACTATATTGAATAAAAGTGGTGAGAGCAGACAGCCTTGTCTTGTTCCCGAGTTTAGTGGAAATGCTTTCAGCTTTTCTCCATTTAGTATTATACTAGCTGAGGATCTGTCATATATGCCCTTTATATATTTAAGTACCTTTGATCCCTATCTTCTCTAGAGTTTTGAGCATAAGTGGTTGCTGGATTTTATCAAAGGCCTTTTCTGCATCAATTGACATGATCATATGGTTTTTGTCCTTAATTCTGTTTAAGTGATGAAACACATTTATTGATTTGCATATGTTGAACCAGCCTTGCATACCTGGAATGAAGCCCACTTGATCATGGTGAATTATCTTCTTGAAGTGTTTTTTAATACGGTGTGCTAGAACCTTATTAAGAATTTGTGCGTCAATGTTCATGACAGACATTGGTCTGTAGTTTTTTGTTTGTTTGTTTGTTTGTTTGTTTGTTTGTTTTTTATGTATCTTTGTTGGGTTTTGGTATCAGAGTTATGGTTGACTCATAAAAAGTGTTTGGGAGAGTTCCTTCCTTTTCAATTTCTTAGAATAGCTTAATAAGGAGAGATGTTAGCTCCTCCTCTTAGGTGTGGTGAAACTCAGCAAAGAATCCATCAGGTCTTGGCCTTTTCTTCTTTGGTAGGCTTTTAATTGATGTATGGCTTTCAGTGCCTGTTATTGGGCTGTTTAGGATTTCAATCTCATTCTGCATCAATTTAGGGATATTGCATGTGTCTAGAAATTTATCCATGTCTTCGGGACTATCTAATTTAGAGCATAATTTTTCAAAATATGTTCTTATAATTGGTTGGATTTCCATGGGCTCAGTGGTAATTGCTCCCTTTCCATTGGTTATTTTGTTGATTTGCTTCATTTCCCTCCTTCTTTTAGTGAGATTGGCTAGGGTTCTATCAACTTTATTTATTTTTTCAAAATACCAGCTTTGTTTTGTCAACCCTTTTTATTGTTTTTGTTGGTGTTGTTGGTGTTTTTCTCAAGTTCATTGATTTCAGCTCTGATCTTCATTATTTCCTGTCTTCTGCTGGCTTTGGGATTAGATTGTTCTTCCTTTACTAGGGATTTGAGGTGGAGCAGAAGCTCATTTATATGGGATCTCACCTCATTTTTAATGTGGGTATTCAGTGCTATAAATTTTCCCCTTAAGAATGCTTTCATGCTGTCCCAGAGGTTTCAATGTTGTGTCTTCATTCTCATTCTCTCCCAAGAATTTAATTATTTCTGCTCTCATGTCTTCTTGGTTCCATTCTTCATTTAATAGGATATTATTCAATCTCTGTGAATATATGTGCTTTCTGTTTTGATTTTTTGCTGTTTTGATATTAATTGCTAGGGTCATGGCATTATGGACTGACAGGATACGTGGAATAATATCTACTTTTTTATATTTGCTGAGATCTCCTTTGTGAACTATTTTAGAGAAGGATCTGTGTGCTGCAGAGAAGAAGGTGTATTCAGATGATTTGGGGTGGAATATTCTATAGATGTCTTTTAAGTCCATTTGATTTATGGAGTTCATCAGGTTGGAGATTTCTTTTTTTTTTTTCTTTTTTTTTTTTTTTTTTTTTTTTTTTTTTTTTTTTTTTTTTTTTTTTTTTTTTTTTTTTTTTTTTTTTTTTTGCTTTGATGATCTGTCTATCGGTGACAGAGGAGTATTGAAATCTCCAAGTATTATTGTATTGAGGCCCACAGCTGGTTTTATGTCATAGAGTAATTTATTCACATAGTTGGGAGCGTTGTTAATTGGAGGGTATATATTTACTATGATTATATCTTCCTGTTGTATTGTTCCCTTTACTAATATGTATTGGCCTTCTTCATCTTGTCTGATTAATTTATGTTTGAAATCTACATTATCAGATATAAGTATTGCAACACCAGCTGGCTTTCTTGAGCCATATGCATGGTAGATTTTTTTCCCACCTTTCACCCTCAATCTGTGGATATCATTGGCTGTAAGGTGGGACTCTTGTAAGCAGTATATTGTTGGATTTTGTTTTTTATCCAATCTACTAATCTGTATCTTTTGAGCAGTGCACTGAGACCACTCACATTCAGTGTTAGAATAGAAGTGTGGTTGTGGATCATAGTCATTGTGTTTTATTAGTAAGTTCAGTGCTGTCTTGGTTGGCTATTGTAGCAAGTACCTTTATTGAATTTCCTGTGTTTGTGGGTTTTGAGTAATGTGTGCTTGTTCTTCTCTCTGGAGTATTGGGGATTCTTTGTAAAGCTGGTTTTCTGTTCACAAATGCTGCAAGTTTGATCTTATCATGAAAAGTTCTTATTTCCCCCTCAAATTTGAAGCTGAGTTTTGCTGAGTAGAGTATTCTTAGCTGCAATTTGTGGTCATTCAGACATTGAAAGATCTCCCTCCATGATATTCTGGCTTCCAGGGTCTGAGCTGAAAAGTCAGATGTGATTCTGATTGGTTTGCCTCTGAATGTGATTTGGTGTTTCTCCTTTGCAGCTTTTAATATTCTTTCCTTGATTTCACTGTTGTTCATTTTAAATATGATCTGTCATGGTGAGTTTCTCATTTGATTAGGCCTATTGGGTGTCCTATAAGCTTCCTAGATTAGCATATCTGACTCTATTTTTATATGGGAAAATTTTTCTTTAACTATTTCATTGAGAATCTTCCTCATACCATTCATTTGCATTTCAATTTTTCCTGTAACCCAATTACTCTTAGATTTTTTCTTCTAATTTAATCCCAGATATTTTGAAAATTCTGTTCATATTCTGTGAGTTGTTTTTCTTTTTTGTCATCCATGCACTCAAGTTTGCTTAGCCTGTCCTCGTTGTCAGAAGTTCTTTCTTCAATAGCTGAGGTTCTATTTTCTACAGAAGTCAGTGTATTACTAAATTCCTCCATGGTTCCTTTCATGTCATTGACTGCAGATTTTAGCTCTGTTAATTCCTTTTTGAGTATGTCTATTTGTTTGATAACAGAGTTTCCCAACTCGAGTTTTCTCACTTAGTCCCTTCATTAAATTCTCTTTTACTTCATTTTCCTTTTAGTTTTCAGATCATTGATAATTTGTTCTAGATTTTTATTCTGCTCCCTGATTCTGGGCTCCTTGCTAGGGGAGTTGTGGGTTTGAGGTGAGCCTCTTCTAGTTTGATTCTTCATCTTTGAAAAGCTTCTTCTGGATCTTTGAAGTGGGGATTCCTGTGTGGAAGCAAGACAAGTTTCTGGGTTCTTCTTCCATATACATCAATGGTTGGGTCAGATACCACCTCTCTGATGACCACTTCCTTCCAGAAAGCTATTTCTGCCTAGACCCTAATTTTGTTTTACCTTTTGGGTCAAGGTTCCAGGACTCAGACTTGGCACCTAGTGGGGTTACTGGGCAGCCTGCTGCTTTGTTGAAGCTAAGTGGTAGAGGTATGTCACTGGGTGCTAGGGTCCCAGAGATGTGGAGTTGGCCAGAATGGACCAACCTATGTGCTGCACTGGGATCTGGGATCTTTGGTGGTGGGATAGGCCCAATGTATCTGGACCCGGCAGGTGTGCGTGATAGCTGGGTGGTATCTGGGTGTGTGGTCCTTGAAATTATCCGGCTCACTTGCTGTGGTGGAACCAGAGTCCAGGGGTGGGGTGAGGTCTGCTCGGGCTTCTTCTCACTCCTTAAATTGAGTGAATTATTGGCCTGAGATATCCATCTGGTTATTTTTCTTTGGGTCTTTGCTGTTGGATTGGGAGTTTTGTCCCATCCCTTACTTGGGTTGGGATATTGTCAGGAAAGTTGAGTTCAGAAGTCAAACCCCTAACCTGTGAACTGTTAATGTCCCTTAAGATTTCCAACTCCTCATGAGTTATAAGGAGAGCATTAATAAGAATGACCAATGCATACAATAAACAGTATTAAATTGGTTATTTAGTATAGACTATATCACAATGTTAAATTCCACCTATGGAATGAATGGTAGTGTTAGTCAATACTTGCAGTGACACTAGTATTTAATTATCACCTATGTCAGGTTTCAAAGCATACAATAGTTATTGAGTTTGGCATTACATGGGAGTAATGGTTATACAGCATTAATGATGGGGGGTCAAAAGGTACAAATTTGCTGGAAGCCTGAGAGAGAAGGGAATGTAAGAGAAATTTAGAGAGGAGTTTGTATTATCTGATAGCAAA
Organism: Aplodontia rufa; assembly: GCA_004027875.1. Lineage (NCBI taxonomy): Eukaryota > Metazoa > Chordata > Mammalia > Rodentia > Aplodontiidae > Aplodontia > Aplodontia rufa. Next base: position 3,195 of record PVKS010046825.1, on the reverse strand, counting down.
TAGAGAGAAAGTAGAGGAGGTAAAGGATTTGCTGGAGAAAGCAAAAAGAAAAAGAAAAAAATCCAGAGGAAGAAAAGACAAAGGTAACAAATTAGAGGAAGGGTGAAAGACATATTAATAAGATTTGGGTGATAGCATAAGAAAGAGTAAAAGCAAGAGAAGGAAAATTATGCAGGTAGGGCACAATATACTTCAAATACTAAATGAACTGAACAAAATCCCACCTCTCAGCAGGCAGGACAAGGATAGAAGAGACAACAGGGGGAAAAAAAGAAAGAAGAAAGAAAGAAACAGAAAGAAAGAAAGAAAGAGGAGGAGGAGGGAAGGAAGGAAGAAGAAGAAATAAATAAAATAAAATAAAAAACAGAGGGAAACAACTGAAAAAACCCAACAAATACAAAACAAAACAAAAAAAAAAAAAGAAAGAAAGAGAAAAAAAAGCTAGCATTTTTATATGTCCATGAACCAATCAGTTTCTCCAGTTGGCACTCAAATACACTTCAAAAACAGGAAAAAAAGAAAAATTTTAAAAAATTTAAAAATCCTTAATGAAAACTTAGAACTATGGTCACTGAGGTTATCTCTGTAGATGTTCACTGTCCACCTGAGTTTTGTTAGTAGGGTCTCTCAGTCTGTAATTATGTGATTTCAAGTAGAAGACTGGATATCCTCAGATTCCTGGGCTTTCCAGGTGCAGATTTCTGTGAATAGATCAGATTAAGGAATTCCCTGAGGGCCAGGTATTTGCCAGCCTCCCTAGGGATCTGAAACTCAGGAGTCTTAAGGCTTTTATGCACAGCGGGGTTGAAATGCTTTCAATGCTCCCTCTACTGGTTGCACTCCCAGTGCTCCAGGATTTTTGAGCTCAGACTGAGATCTCTTAGAGTTTAGCTTATCATGTGAGCCTTCTGGTTGGGATGAGGGTAGCAGGGCTGAGCAAGGCTCCCTTGTGCTCCACAAACCCGAATCCCCCTAAGTAAAGTGAGGACTGGGCCTATCCCACACCTCCTCCTGATTTTCACTTGTATGCAGGCAGCTGAGAGACACTGTTCTCCCCTTAAGCAGTGAAGGTACAGTAGGGGTGTCCCTAGTTGAGCCCAATGCACAATTCCTTGTAGAATTTGGCTTCTCTGTGGCAGATCAGATCACACATTATGGTTTGGCTCCTCCTTCATTCCCTTGCTGGTTGGGAGCAATGGCAGTCACAGCTGCAGCTGCTGAGTCTCAGCTGGGATGGATACATCCCTCTTTTCCACTTGCTGCACCCAAATCTGATCATCCAAAAACCTCTCCTAACTAGCACTGTGCATTTCCCAAAAGTGCACCTTGTAGCAATGAAGCTGTCCTGGAGTTTTTTCATCCAGTCATGGAGCCAAATGAGAAGGAAGGGAAGCAAAAGGAATTCTCATACATTGTTTATGGGAGTATAAAGTTGCTCAATCACTTTGGAGAATCCCTAACTCAGTAAGCCTGAAGATAGAGACCTTAACCCAGTAATTGCACAATTATGTGTTCAGTATAGAGAAACACTAGCAAATGTGTCTTGAAAACTTGTACAAGTATATTCTTGGGTCATTATTTGTAAATAAACAAACTAGGGGAGCATCTTAAATGTCCATCAACAAGAGAACAGAGAAGTAAATTCTGGAATGTTCCTATAATGGAATAAATACTGTGAAACAAGGGGGAAAAGTATGAACAGGAGCTACACATATCCAAGAGGAGGAAGCCCATACACATGATATTGAACCAGAAACGGTAAGTTGCAAAAGAATAAATACAATATAATAAGATTTAAATGTAGTTTAAAATATACAAATAAAGCATCTTATTTATGTATTTCCATGTGTAATGAGAGCATAGCACACATTTTACTACTCTTAAGCCAATAAAGAATTAATTCCCAAATGTTAACATTTTACCACTAAAACATTCAGCAATATAAATTCTTAATTAGGCCCAGGGGAATAAATGGTTTTACCAAAAGCATATACAAATTGATTAGAAAACAAGTGGACTGTAAATTGTAGTGACAACTAAATAAAAATAATCTATCCTGGACTCTAAAGTTCTGCTCTTTTTTTCAACTAAATAAATAAAAACTAAACATCATGTTCAAATACTATTTAAACAATACTGCACATATGTAAAAGAAAATCTCACATGCACATTTAAGTAAAATTCCTTTGAAATAGGTAAAACAGGATGGTTTAAGAGATTTACTCAAATTGTGTTGAATACTGTCCCTTTCTTGATGATTTTGAAGCCTTTACTGAGTCATTTATTTAACTTAACCTCATTTTCCTCATCTAGAAAAATCGTATACACTTCAGTTTCCTCATTTGTAAAATTCCTATCTAATATTTTGGAGAGATTTATACTTGTATTTAGTGTCTATATGTAGTGTATACTCCATAAAAAGTGCTTGTATCACTAGAGGAGAAATTATATGAAAAGAGCTATTGTGACAGTAGCAACATGGCAGAATAGGACTCTCTAGTGCATAGATGAATAAGGCAAATATCAGTTTGAACAACTATCCACATACAAAATACTTTCTCAAGAGATAAGGAAAACAGGTGAGAGATTATAGTACCTGAGTATAGCACAAAAATATGAAAAGTTGCATTGAAGAGGGTAGAAAATACAGTTTAACGTTACCCACCTCACTCCTCCTTTATTCTCAGGCAGCACAGTGTGGAAAGATATATCCTCTACTTGGGGAAAATGAAATGATCAGTAGACTTTGATGCAGATTCCAAAACCAGGCCAACCCCAGCAAAACCCAATGAAAATCAGAACTTTACAGATTCCAGGTAGGTACCTAAAAAGTAAGTCTCTAAGCCTAACCTGCCACCAGGACAGATCTATAGCTCCATAGACCTCTATTCCAGACCTCAGACAGAGGTGTTATCTGAATTGGGTTAGGAACAGCTTAGTCAAAGGATACAAAATTTCAATCAGTAAGAGAGGAAGATGGCGTCTTGAAGCGTGACAACATTCGCTGGGACTCTGACTCTGACTGGGAAAAATACACTGCATCAGCAATTTTCCAAGGTGCGTACAGGGTAAAATATATATGATTGTCTACTACTAGTTTGTGAAGCTTTTTAATAAGGAACCGAGTCTTAGGAGTTTCGCGAGAAGGGGAAAAAAAATTAAAAAAAAAAGTAACGGGGGTTTTCCCCCTCCCGC